>JAUPFP010000019.1:3875000-3890000 GCA_036925085.1 Brachycybe producta
CAGTGTACAACGAGTGGTGTAGAAGTGTGGAATTCGTTTTTTAGTCTTAATGCCACTTTTTTACGTATGCTACCTCTCTGTCTTCTTATTGATGACCTATTGAGATTAAAATCTTTTATGTTGTGGCCAAGACCCTGAGCTGCTGCTGCCAAGAGAAATGTAGCTTTACGGTCACTCAATTTAGCTCTATCCAATGCCGATGCTACTGATGGCGTGACAATGTTTATATGTGCCCTCTTATTTTGTTTAGTTGGTGATTCTGATGTGGATTGTTTCCTTATTGTGACATTCTGATTTGGAACTACATTGTATTTGTTTCCACTACTACTAGCTTGATCATCACTGTCACTGCTGAAATCTAAGACATTTCCCACAAACGCTTTTTGTTGGTTTTCACACTTCTGCTTAAACTCTTCGAATTTTCTTTTCCGTTTGTCAATCCTCAATTCCTTTCCAGCCAAAACTTTGTCAACTTGACCAAAGCATCCTCGCCGACCTTTTTCTCTCTGTGCAAGTAGAAAATCCTTGTCTTCTTGAATAGTAATCATTGTGAGGGCATCCTTATGAGCAATGTCAAATAAATTATCGAGGTCATCTTTAAACTGACTCTCATGACTTTGCTGAACAGCACTTTTCCTATTACAATTTTTTTTCAGTTTGACCCACTTCTCATGAAGCTGTTCTGTCTTCTTAACATAGTCCTGTTCATGTCTTATGGGAATTCGGGCTTTTTCCCAAAATACTGCAGCTTCTTTTACAGCACTACGGGAATTTTCACGGATTGTCTTTTTTAAGGTTCGGTGGTTATAAAAAAATACACTGAGCACTTGTTTATTAGAGGGTAACTTGGATCCCTTGATAGAGGTCTCTTCTGACCCAATAAGCCACAAAGTATTGGTCTTTCTGGTTGCAGTAGCCATAACTATTAATTTTTCACTTTACCTGCAATAATAGAGAAAAATCTTAAAAAAGAAAGAATTTCATATTCATTGAGCTACCCCTAAATATTGCTTGACTGTAATATAACTTTGCACAACATAATTTTATACATAGTAGAACAACATGAGAGGGTCAGACAAAGACTTTTAAAATATATATATATATATAAATATAAATATATATATATAAAAATATAAATATATATATATATATATATATATATATATATATATACATATATATATATATATATATACATATATATATATATATATACATATATATATATATATATATATACATATACACATATACATATATATATATACATATATATATATGTATATACATATATATATATATATATATAAATATATATATATATATGTATATGTATATGTATATATATATACATGTATATATATATATATATATATGTATATATATATATATATATGTATATATATATATGTATATATGTATATGTATATATATATATATATATATATGTATATATATATATGTATATATATATATATATGTATATATATATATATACATATATATATATATATATATATATGTATATATATATATGTATATATATATATATGTATATATATATATATGTATATATATATATATGTATATATATATATATATGTATATATATGTATATATATATATGTATATATATATATATATATGTATATATATATATATATGTATATATATATGTATATATATATATATATATATATGTATATATATATATATATATATATGTATATATATATATATATGTATATATATATATATATATATATGTATATATATATATATATATATATATGTATATATATATATATATATATATATATATATATATTAAGCCAGGTTTGTGTGTGGACTAACGCTGTGTCGGATTTATATAAATTTAAATAAATGAACTGCTTTTTTTCTCAAGGTCAAGTATATGTTGCACCCTTCCCACCCAAGGACCCCATGATTTTAAATTGGAGAGGGGAAAAGGTTGGAAAGTGTAGAGGGGGAGAGAGAAAAATGGGAGGGGGAGAGAGAAAAGTGGGAGGGGTTGACGGAAATTGAAATGAAAGGAGTAAAAAAAGGAACAAACAACGTGCATGCGCACAATTGCCTGTGACTTTAGCTGCCATCATTTATGACGGGGTTACCCTACTAGTGGATTTAATATTTGTTTTATTCCACATGGAAGGCTGTATTCAGTTGAATATGAATAGGGAATGCATGTATTTGATTAAGGAATTCCGGAAATATGAGGTGACAACCTTTGCCATAAAATGGGAGTGGGGAGAATTTCGTTTTTGGAAATTTAACATGGCATCGTTTTTTGACTGGTTTTAATATCTTTTTATTGACTTATTTTAAAATTTAAGAATTGTTTTGACAATCAATGGGTAAGTCTTGACAATATTTTGAAAAGAAATTTCTTTAGATAGTGGTCTTTTTAAATGACATTTGTTATTCAAGAATATTATTAATAATGTCTTATTTTTATTGAATCATTGAAATAATTTATTTTTACTCCATTAAAGCTTAATTTTTGTGGCAAAATTGGAATCAGTATTATTTATAGCCTGTATTTCTAGCAGTCTAGATTTGAAGTTCATATATACTGGATAAGTTTAACATAGCATCTTATGGGAGTGTCAATAACTCCTGTTTTAAAAATAAAATATTTTATGAACCAATTGAGCAATCAAAACATTGTTAGGATCCTTAAAAAAGGTAATAAACTACTGTACAAATTATATTTGAATATGTTTATTCATATCTTTATTGGTTTAGGCGTAAAATGCATAAATATGTCAAAAAATGACCATTTTTTATGACTGCTCTGTTTTTATATCTGTAGTTACTTTGTTCTAAGGAATACGTTAATTAACCTTCAGAAATTAATTGTAGCTGACATTTTATTGTTTCATGTGATGTATAGATCGCAAAAATCGAATAACCCGTTTTTCAGATACATTTTATGTATGAACCGAGTCGCCATGTTTATGACATCATTACTCCAATCCCACACACTTTCGGGATGGACACCCTCTTAATTCATGATCAGGGGGTTACCCTGAACACATTGGTATAAGTGGCTTGCGTGCTTCATTAACTTTCCCACATGAGACACTGGACTATAATTCTTGTGATATCACAAGCTTCATCTAAGGGGAGGTTGCAATCCAGCAACCCACCCTTGCAACAAACCTTTTTTATACCTATTTTTATGAATTATTCTGGTAAAGGTGCTAATTTATTACTGCAGTAGTGACAACCTGGTCTGGCTCTTGGTTTTGAAGAAGCAAAATTCCTGATGGTAGTTTGCTATGCTGCTTGTAGTAGGCAGTCAGGTGGACGCTATATTGTTGCCAGCGGACCTCTCACCATTGCATTCAATAGGTGAGACATCAGGTATGACCACTGTTCCTCTCCAGGTAGAGTCGCCTCAAGGTCTGAAGTGATCAGGTCAGCCAATCAATCAGGGCAGTTAGTTGTAGGCAACTGAGACAAAATTCTTGCTGGAGGCTAGGTTCACCTCCAGGGCTACCACGTGTTTCGTGGTTTTTGTTCACTTTTTTATTTTGTATAACGTGTTTTTCGCAGACCAAATGGGCCAGCCCACCTGTACATATTGTTGTCAAGTAAGGCAAATAAATGTTGTATACTTTTACTACTTCCACTGTCATGTGTCAGGCCTTTGGGGTGTTTACTATGGGAAGGGAGGGATTAAGGGGTAAGGCCTGTAAGGTGCAGTGGAACCAGAAGTTCCACCACAAATTCTTGTTTTGTCACCGACTTTCAGCTGTTGAGTTTGACGAGGGAGGCTCTGTGGTGGCTGGTGCCACCCAGCGGTCTTTAGAGGAACAGCTACATCTACAGTCTCACCTCTAAGCGGAGCCTGCTATGGTCAGTTGGGTAAAACTGCTGTAGTTATTGTAGTGCCAAAGTTTAATTATTACAATTGGTGGAGGAGCTGGATAGACATACCCTGCCTCTTGCATGGTCTAGGCATTAGTGTTTGACCACTGGTTCAGTCAAACAAGTGACACGGCTATTAGTATGCTGTGGTACTGCAGCAGAACACAGTGAAAAGGTTTACTGCCAGTGCACCGTGAGGAATGGACAGGTTTTCATTGGACCATGGTAGAAACCAGTAAATGGTAACTCCTACCGATAATTGACCATGGGATGTGGACTTTTTCTCTTGGTAACGTGGTAGACTACTGTTCTATTTGTTTGCTATGCTGTTTTCCGCACTTTGCTCTGTGAATTTGCCGTTTAGAACAGTAGAATTTCGTTTCTTGTGGTTGCTAGTGGTGACTATGATTGCATGGTTGAAGTTGGCTTGAACCATGGTTCTGCTGATGGCTTGTCTTCTGGATACGTGGCACCTCATGGTAGCATAGATGGTGACAATACCATGGAGGAATGTGTCATGTGTACTGTTCTACGTGCTCAGCCTTTGATGGGGGAATGGGTCACGATGCGTTATCACCTGGTTGGCTGCTTCTTCACTGGTGTACTGTCACCCGACTGTGAGGGAGCTGTTGGTATCTCTATGGGATATGGAGCTGAGTTGGGAGCTGGGGTCCATGTATCCACCATGACCCATCCAGTAGGTTGTGGTAGGAAATGCTTTTGAGAGATGGTGGAGATCCCTGTGGAAACTGCCAGAGAGGTATGGTCCTTTCTGGCCTCACTCTCTGAGCAACAGCTCATCAAGGTTGCTTATGGGATAGATTTCCTGAGGTTGCAGGGACCTGTGCTTACCATGTACAATCCTTGTGGTGAGGTAATGATACGCAGATGTTAGTGGTATGTTCTAGGTGTCGTAGTGTAGCAGATGTTACCGGAAGACATCGTTCCTTGTGTTCTGGCCTACACTAGCCATCTAATGAAAGGAGCAGAGACACGGTATTCTCTCACCAAGCAGGAGTGCTCGGCAACAATGTTTGCTGTTTGTAAATTCTGACCTTATATTTTTAACTGGGAGTTCATGATCATGATGGAGCACCACGCTCTTTGTCATTTGCAGACTGTCAAGAACTTGCAATGCCGGTTGGGGCAATGGCAAATGCAGTTGCAAGAGTAACAGTATACGATTCAGTACAAGAAGGGGAAGCTTCATGAGGATGCTGACTGCTTGATGTGGTATCTGGTAAGTGTAACGACCCGACTTGGTCGCCACAACACCCTGGTAAAACCGAACCGTCTTACTTGTCGCTGACTTCCTTGGGACGGATCGAAGAGCTGACCAGCCCTTCTTTTGTACCGTCCGTGGTCCTAGGGTGACGCCGGTCAGAAGTCGATCCCCATAGATCGAGACACTTTCTGGAAAATTTCAACGGTTAATCCTCGATGGATCTTACCATGGAACCGTGCGTGAAGCACCGGCCGATAACGACGGATACAGGATGGTGAAGTGCCCGTGTGGTCCCACCAGCAAACCCCACCCTCCCCGTGGATACTTCTCCAATAAGTTATACACGGACACCAGTGTGTGTAGTTGAAATAAAGAAAGATAATTTATTCAATAGAATAACACAAAATAAACAAACACTTACTCAGTATTAAGTAAACACTATTCTGCTGGACAGTTGGTCCAGCAGAGCAAAAACCATAAGAGTGAAGATGATGATCCCAAAGCAGGATGATGATGGTGGCCATCTTGGCCACCCACAAACAGCGCAAGACATCTTCTCAGCATCCAAGGGTTCAACACACTGCCCAGTATACAATGGCACCACCCATTATAGACCCCCCAGGCTGCTCCACCGGGGGGGGGGTTGACAGTGACTCTTGCTAGCCATACTGTTGACTGCTGGGCTGCCTACTACAGGCGCCTAGCAGATGACAGGAGTTTACTCTGCTCCTACTTAAAGGAGCAAAACTGGGTCATCACATAAATGAAATTGTGGATCCTTCTTTGCCTGAGTATGTCGAGGCTGATGTGGGTGAAGTCATTTACTAGGTCCATTTCAAGGCGGATTGTGTAAAGCAGCAGGACAGTGACAGCTGGTGCTCCAAGTTGAAAAATGAGCTCATCATCCGACCCTAACTCGAAATTGAAGTTCAAATTTGTGATGGCAAAACATTTGTTGTATGCCAACAGATCCAACCAGGATCGACTAAGAACTGTGTTCGTAGTGCCGAGTTTGTGCCAAGTCTTGCTTGTAGCTCAAAGCTGGTCACTTCAGGATATGCAAGACCTACCAATGGTGACATTCTCACTTCTACTGGTTAGGTATGCAGTGTTACAGCCGAATATGTTATGTTTGTTGTGTCAGAGAACCAGACAGTTCACTCGTAGTCGGAGATTTTTTGCTGCCCTTAGTGCCGGAGTGCCCAGTTCATACCTGGGGAATATACTTCATGGGGCCATTTAATGTGACCATGGACAAGATCCTCATGGTGTTTGGTACACCTAAGGCTCTTGTCTCAGATCCTGGGTTTGAGTTCTCTTGCGGTCTTGCTGAAGCTCCAGGAGCGCTAAGGGATAGTGCATCACTACACAATGGTTTACCATCCACAAGCAAATGGGCTTACGGAGCGTATAAACACAACTGTAATGGAAACTATCAAGTGTTACCTTGGTCCACTAACGGAGCAACGTGATTTTTGGGATAAGACTACCAGAAGATCTCTTGTAGGGATACTGCCTATCCAGTTTGGAAAAGATACAGTCCCCAAGGGAGAACTTGGTGGAAGACCGAGTGACAACGGGCCGCGGACATGGTATTTTCTCCACGAAGTCCAAACTTAGCAATGCTTTTTTGTCTTTTATGGAAATTTGCCAGGTGTCCGTCTCTAAAAAGGCAGACAGGGAAATTCCCATAGGTACGGTGTTAGAGGCAGCTAATGTAGTTATAGCCACTAAGCTGTCACTGTTAGCCAGTTCAATAGTGAGATTAGCAGCTAAGCACCATTTTGTTTTCTGCTTTAAAAAAAGAAGGAGGCCGACCACTAATTTGTGCAAATGTGAGAAACAAGAATTGAAATGGCTGGATGCCAGTGAAAGGTATTTTTTTCTTTTCTGCCTGTTTGCTGTTTTTTACTGTAGTATGCTGTGTCAAATAGTTGTTGACCATTTGCACACGTGGTGGAGGATGCGGTACTACCATATTTGTTATGGTGGTAGGGATACCGCCTTAGGGAATGCCCTTTCCTCCATGTATGACCGTTCGAGCAGCAAGGGCTTTGTGAAGACCAAGCTCTACGGTGTTTCAGTGGTCGAAATTTGGAAATGGTTGGTTCCAACCATGCATTCGCCACAGGAGATGCTAGTGACTGTGCTCCATTGTGTTTGAACGGTGGGAATGGATTTTCACACAGTGGATATCCGTAAACATTTATTCCTAGTGAAGCATAACAAACGCTAATCGTGGCTTCTTTGTTTTTTAGGTACACAACAACCGGCTGTAGGCCAGGCCTACAGCCATGTGTTTTCTGAGTTATATTTTGTTGGTGTAATGTGGTTGCCTGCTGGCTGAGTTGGCCAGCAGTTATCTACATTGTGTATTTTTGGGTGGTTTTTTTGGGAAGACTTCCAATCATTGCCCCCTCCACCTAATGTGGGCCCAACGACTACATTCATTTGGCAATGGACTGAATTTTTTTTGCATCGTTTCATCACCATGTTGCCAGATTTCCAACCATCGGCATCGGCGAAGGACTTTGGAGTTTGACAGACATTACCAGATTTTGTTCACCGGGAGGCAAGTGAGCATACGCTGCTGCCCTCGGGACAAAGTCAGAATTGTAACTACCGTGGGTATATTGTCGGGTACATCGGAGTGTGTTGTCCCAGCTGGAAATGATCTGCAGAAATTTTACAAAAAATATATGCAGTTTTTCTGTGAGAAAACTACAAACATAAACTGCAGTTTTCTGCAGAAATTCTGTGCAAAATTGGCACCTCCTCTTTGCAAAAAAACTGCAAAATTTCTGCAGATGTAAACTGTAGTTTATTGTCTGCAGTTTTCTCACAGAAAAACTGCAGATAATTTTGTAAACATTTTGCAGATTACTTCCAGCTGAAATATAAAAACCGTATAATAATTATTAATACAAAAAATGAATTGATATTTATTTAAAAACAACAGCAGTATTACAAATGTGTTTAATCTCCAACTTTAATTATTAATGATCAAATAATAGTGATTAATTACAAGTTATATTATATAATTGCGAACAGGTGATATTTTAAATAAGCATTATAATTGCAAATAGATTAATCAGTAATAGTCACAAATATGTAAGCCACATAGAATAATATATATATATATATATATATATATATATATATATATATATATATATATATATATATATATATATATATATATATATATATATATATATATGTAATACCTTTAGGTTTTTGCCGATGCAAACCTCACCTGGATCCAAATCAAAATTTGTGCTGCTTGAGTATTTCTTTGCGGTCTTGTATTTGTGCAACTTTTCTTTCAATGCTAAGATTTTGGCATTCTTTTTCTCAACATTGTTTCTGAGGCTTTCTACTTCATCTTCATGACTTTTTATTTTTTCCTAAAGACTATTCATTTCGATTTTTTGTCGCTTTACTTTTTGCTCAAATCTCCCACACTCTTGACACTTGTTACTTGATTTAGTAATGTCTGCTAGAAGTGCAACCATATCTTGCTGAACAGTGGTTTGCTTCATTTTTTGTTGATTTGGATGTTTTAAATTTTTTCTATAATTAAATACAGTGGAATTGAAATTATAGTACATGTGATTTTCATTAAATCAGGAAATATTCATTTACTTACATATTTTCCTTGTTTGAAGATTTCTTAGACTGAAGTTGGTCAGTCTGTTTTATACCAGATTCTCTTTCTTCCATAATTAAAATTGGTATATCTTCTTTGGAAATTGTCATGTTTGTTAAATCATTGATGTTTATTTCCAGTTTTTTCCTGCTTACTAAAATTAAATTTACAATTTATTAAATTTCTATATAGGCTGGCCTATGTGTATAGCTGATTGAAATATGTAACATGTGTACATATATTCCCATTTTAATATTTTTTACTTTTATTGAATTTTTTTTAAAAAATAATTATTTTATTATATTTTATTATATTTTAATTTATTATTATTTTATTATAATATTTTAAATTATTATTTTATTAATGTTTTCTTTTAATTATTTTATTATAAAATATTACAAATAGAAATTTATTATTAAAGTTAATTTATTATTAAAATGTATTTCAGAATAAATGTTGATTAACTTGGCTAAATTACCTCCAAACTGAATTATGTTTGCTGGATAGTAACACGTCCCCCATTTTACATTGATAGTCTCAGTTTTTTTCCATTTTTCGAGGCAGTCACAAAATGAATTAATTTTGGAAATTGAATTACTATCAAGATCATTCAACTGGATGGTGCAATACTTATTTTCCTTATAAAAGTGTACTATTGCAAAAAATCTGCTTAAACCTTCAGTAAGCACTGTTTGTTTTGAAGCCATCTAAAAAAATAAATACAAGTTTTCACATTCACTAGCTGTTGAGCTTATGTTCAAAAAAGACAAAGGTTTATAATCGATTAGATTATCCATCCATCCTCCAGCAATATTCACTCATAATGAGCACAGTACTAGCTGAGCATTGATAAGAGCATGCCAAAACTAAGTGAT
The DNA here is from genome assembly GCA_036925085.1 of Brachycybe producta. Taxonomy (NCBI): domain Eukaryota; kingdom Metazoa; phylum Arthropoda; class Diplopoda; order Playtdesmida; family Andrognathidae; genus Brachycybe; species Brachycybe producta. The sequence continues at coordinate 3,884,644 of JAUPFP010000019.1, forward strand.
ATATATCACAAGCATTGAAAAACATTTATGTATGTGTACCCCCCTCCCACACACAGTCTAGAAAGTGTGGGAAATGTGTGGGCAGTGAAAAACTAGCTTGTAGTTTTATATACTTATATATTGTAACGAACCACCTTGTGGTGGATAAAATATACCAAAAAGCGGTTGGCTAAGCCGCTTATTTTATCCTGGTTCGGGAGGAAGGGAACAAATTAATCCCTTTTCCTGTTCCTCACAAGTTCTTCCTTGTTGAACTTTTACAGTAAAATGGATCTTTTAGCTGTCTGCTACCCCTCGGGCTTTCGCCCGTTAAAAGCTAGTTGATCGTGCTGTCCCTTGAAGTTGCATCTAGAAGTGTTGATCCGGGTTTTCACCCGGATTGATAATTCGAGATGAAGATGATTTCAGAACTTTCGTTCTCTCCATAAGTATAAAAAATTAGACTTGGCAATTTTAAAGCATAACATTCGTTTATTTACGGTTCTATTCCTTGAGGTCTATCCCAAATTGGGCATAGATTCTCTATTTACAGAATGCTTGTTAGTCTTTAAAAAGACTGTTCTCTCTGAACAAACTTGAGCATAGATTCGTTGTCTCAAGAGTGCTTGATTTACACAAAAATACACGGCCTTTTATACCCAAAAAGAGGATACTGAGAACCATTTCTCAGTATTCTCTGATTGGGTAAAATCGAAATAAAAAACCAAACTGGCCAATCAATTTGATTGACCAGTGGTCACCAAAATATAGAAAGATGATTCATTCTATAAAAACAATAATTTTCCAAGAAAAATACAACCCCATTGACTCAATGCTACTGCTTATCAGCATGATTTTTTTGTATTAAGGGGTGGGATTGGGAGAGAAAGAGACCCAAGACCCAAAAGGTGACCCAAGACAGGATATTGGCCTTATCAGCTGAGAGAACTGGGTCAATCCTCTGTACATCAGTACAGAGGGTTGACAAATTTCCAGGCCAATGTAAAACAAAAACAAACGATCCACAACAAACTAAGTGAGCCAGGAGCGCTCCTGGACTGATCGTTTCACCCCCCCCCAACTAAGCATGAAGTTCGTCCCTGAACTTCACACTGGTAAGCAGTCGCATTAAGTCAAAATTGCAAAACCCTTTATGAAAAATTTGCACTTTGCATACAAAAAAATAAAAATATACAATTTGTACCGATAGAATAATAACAATATCACAGGTTCTTCATTATTAATTTATCACAGAATGATTTTTAACCCTGAAATTCCTTAGATCCCCCAAAATCAATTTGCCCCCATCAATTTTGTAATTTCTGTTCGACTAGAACGTACCCAAATGCAAAAAATTTAAAAATAACCTATATCTTTTTCATCGATAAATATACAAAGAAAAACGTATCCACGAACTTTAATTTAAATTTAATTTCCCTCCCAAAAACCCTGACTAATCAAAAACATAAAGTTAACGGAAGGTTAAACCCTTTTTAACCCTCCCCCTAAAAAAACGTTTTAAAAGAAATTAATTTGGCCCCAAATTAAAATTTCTATTAACCCAAAATAAAACAGATTTTAAAACCCCCAAAAGAAAACGAAAACTTAAAATTTTAATTTTTACCCCCTTAAAGAAATCCCTTTTCTTTTAATCCCAATTAATAAAAATAAAATAATTTTGAATTTTATGCCTCCTCGCTGACTCGTTCCTCCGGTTTCATCAGCATGGATCGGAACTGGTCCGCGCTGGTCCTTTTTCGGTCCTGGTCCTCCGTCTTAGTGGTCCGGCTCCAAGTGGCCTCCTTGGTCTCTGGTCCGGGCTCTGCTTCCGTCGAAAGGATGGTCAAATCCTCCAACATCCTCAGTGGTATCACCTGCGACCTTGGGATTGCTCCCAGTACTATCAACTCCATGAAGTCCAGTTGTTGGATGGCCAGGTGTGTGTTCCCATCCTGCTCCCTCAAACGGTGATGAACGACGTTCCTTTGGCCTCTGCTGCTAGGAATCAATGTCGCCAACATTGATGAAATGACTGCCTCGAAGATCTGGCTGAGGGATTGCTCCCTAGGCTGCGGATAAACGAGATTAAGTGTTCCTGGCTCGGCGTTGTCATGGAGGACAACGACGGGCCAGTGGTCCAATACTTGTATGATGACTGCGGTCCAGGGCCTATACAGCCTTGGTCGGAGTCGATCCTTTCTGATCCCTTCGTCGCTATGGAGAAAGCCTAAATAACGAAAAACGTTTCTCCCCCAGCGACGCCCAAAAGATACTAGACCGTTCCTGAGTAGCCGAAATTGCTGTCGGTTGGACAGCTTCCCATCCGACGTATCCAGTCGGTCCTTTGGCCATTGTTGAGGAGGTGGCGGTGGAGAGATCTTCGGGATCGCTCCCGTGGGTGGTCCAGGCGCTGGTCTGCTTGGATGCCCACGTTCCCCTGCGAAGATCTGATCCCGACGTTCCCTCCTCCTTTCCGTAGCACCTTGTCCTTTCCTGGCCTGTCCAGGTATGTGCGGATGACGAAACGGCTGGATCTTGGCTGTCTCGAACCTCCTGGCTTGGTCCCTTGACTCTTCCCTTGGTCTGGTCCGTTGTTCTTCCTGAGGCTGACTTCTTGTGACGTCTCCATGGCGTCTCGGGTCCCTGGACCTCTCAGCAACGAATTTCTCCCTGTTGAGCCGAGCGGGATTGCTCACCGCTGGTGGATGAGCTTCTCTCCCCAGATCTACAACCTTTGATGCGATGGAGACTCTCTCCATCGCCCCTGGCAAAGTAAGTGGTCGATTAGGATTATGAACGTACCCTTTTACAATCGGCTGGTCCACCGTGACCCAGCTATTCGAAGGAGAGACGTTCCTTGGCATCGTGTTTTTCGGTAGAGCTGTGCCAATCGCTGGCACTTTGATTGGGGGCCATCCCCTAGCTGCCAGTTCCCTGTTCTGTCCATCTATCCACTCCTTCATTGCCTTTTTATCGGCGTTCCTTTCGCCTTTTGTCCGACCACTCCTATGAGAGCCCCCTAGCTCTGCTGGCAGACATCCATCATGTAGACTCCCCGGTGAAGTATCCATTTCTTCCTGAGGCCTTGGAAATTGTAGAGTTGATTCCCTTGCGGGCCCTTTGTAAATGATTTCCGTCTCCGGGTTGCTGCTTCTATGCTGCCCGGGAGGAGAATGTATTAGCGGAACGAAATTAGTGGTCTCACCCTCTGGCGTTTTCCTTTTCTTTGTTTTCGAAGATCCTTTTGCTTTTTCCTTTGTAGGAGATGAAGGCACGGCATTGCTGCCGGGAGGGATCCCTGCAGCGATGATTTCGTCGTCTTCTTCCCCAAAAAGCATCCTCAACCAGTCCGGCGTCATTTCACCGGTGTCCATCAATATCTCCAATTCCGATGCTTCTTCGGTCCCAGAGGCTCCTTTGTCCATAGATCCAGCCATCTTCTTTCCAAATATTTCCTTTTTAGATGCTGACAATTTCTCTTTTTTGAAAAATTGTGGATTGCGTCCTTTCTTCGCAGAAACTAGATTTGAAGTGGCGTCCAAAATGGTGGCCGTCTTCTCACGTGATCCTGTGAGACTTGCAAATTCAATTTCCGGCCGGAAGTGGGAGGAGCTCTTATCCAAAAAGTCTCTTTCTTTTTTTTCTCCCACCAGGCGGCGCTCCGTATAGCGGCAAATTTGAATTTTGGCCTCTCCTTTACACAATTTGGACGTTATTTCATCGTTTGATGGATTTTTAACGCCGAATTGTTCCTTTTTAGGAGGCGATTGAGTTTTAACGTTCTCAATCGTTGTTCCTACCCGTGTTTGCACACGGGAGGCTGTAGATGTCTCTCCTATAGAGATATTTTCGGCCTGCCCGCGTGTCTTTTTCCAGAACTCCTTTTTGGACACCCTGTCCGTAGTTTCCTTTCGTTTTCGATGACCACCCTGATCATCTTTAGTGCCACCCTGACACTTTTCCATTTTCACATCTTCCCTATAAAGATGCTCCTTTTCAGTTCCACCCTGGAACTTTTCGTTTCGAGGCGTCTCTTCCCTATGAAGATGTTCCTCTCCTTTTTCAGGAGCAGCTACTCCTAGCTTCACTGCACCCTGTTTCCCATTGGACTGCACCATGACATCCACCTTAGATGTCTCGATGAGCCCACTTTGCAGTGACACTGTCGGTTGGCATCCCCCATAGACGCTACAACTTCTGAGGCCAGTTGCAAAGTTCCCATTTTGTTCCTTTACAGGAGCAGTTACTTCCCTTTTCACTAACTCCTGTTCCTTTGCAGGAGCAGCTACTTTCCTTTTCACTGACTCCTGTTCCCTGAAGGGCTTAGTTTCGACATTTTTCCTAAATGTTTCGACAGCCCCACTTTGCAGTGGTTTCTTGAGTTGACCTCCCCCATGGATGATACGACTTTCGATTCCAACTGCAATTTCCTTTTTCGATGCCAGTCTTGTTGAGGCTATTTGTCGTGCTACAGCTTGGCTTTCTTTTTGTTGCTTTGCAGCCGCCGTATGTCGGTCATTTTGGCACAGGTCTGTGGGCTCCCCTATAGATCCCTCCTGTCGAACCTCGATGCACATAACGCGTGGTAGCTCGGAGACTTCCCTTTTTTGCCGAGTTGCAGCTTGGACTCCCTGATGACTCCTTCAAGTTGACTTCGATTTTTCCATTATCCTTTTCCGTAATTGTTTCAGTTTCGGGCATGACTACTTTGGGGCTGAGTGGCGCCCTTAGAAGTTTAAAGCCTCTTCGGTCAGATTTTCCTCATGAAAATAGTGCGTCACCCCATTGATGTCGACAGGCACCAGTCTCATACCATTCGGCAGGACGTGAGTTTCGTAAACTTCGACAGTATTTGAAATTTGCGTCGCCGTCGTTGCCAACGGTTCGTCGACTCTGTTTACAGGTGTCGGTGTAGCCGCAGCAACTCTCCTTCCTTGTTCCGGTTTTGTTCTAGCAGGATTTGGGCAGTCACGACCCATGTGGCCCGCCTCCCAACATCGGTAGCAGATGAGTGGCCCCTGAGGTTTATTCTAAGGAGTTCTCTGTCTGTTTTGATGTTCCTTGTTTGTCTGTTTCGGTCCTTGATCGTCAGCCTTTTCAGGCTTGTTTGACGTCCTGTCTTGTCCGCTTGAAGTTTTAGGTTGACTTTGTTGATTTGCTCGACTCGACTGGCTTGCGCCCGTTTTGGTTGTAGTCCCAGCCGAAGTTTTGTAAATCAACTCCCTTTCATCAACGAGTTCACCTTCAGTTTGAGTGGTGAAGCGAATGAACTCGTGATACCGATCCTTTGGCGCCCCATACAGATGTTTTCGAAGTGCTGGTAGCAGACTCTTTCGGAGCGTAGCTATCAGCAAAGATTCATCATCGTTTGGGTGAAT
>JAUPFP010000019.1:3897500-3912500 GCA_036925085.1 Brachycybe producta
CCGAGATTAGTCCTCTCCTTCGAAGATCCACAGTTTCTTCTTGAAACTCTTTTTTCTCAATGGCGGTTACTCCAAATTTCACCGTCATCTCATTTCCAATTTTCACAGGGGTGGTTACTCCAGATTTCACCGCCACCTGCTCCACAGGGATGGGTACTCCAAATTTCGCCATCACCTGATCATGTTCCACAGGGATGGGTACTCCAAATTTCGCCATCACCTGATCATCTTCCACAGGGATGGGTACTCCAAATTTCGCCATCACCTGATCATTTTCCACAGGGATGGGTACTCCAAATTTCGCCATCACCTGATCATCACCGAGCTTTGGTACGATATCCATTTTGGATGCCATAGTAAACTCACTTTGCAGTGGCACTGTTTGCTGACCTTTCCCAGAAATGGTCTGAAACCCTTCACTCACAAAGTTACCCTTTTCAGGTGAAGTTACTCCAAATTTCGCTTCAACCTGCATTTTCTTCACCATGGGTTTAACCTCGAAATCCATCTTGGCTTTCCCACTTTGCAGTGGTTTCTTTAGTTGACCTTCCCCTTGGATGGTTTGACTTCGGATTCCAACTGCAACTCTCCCAGATGTCAGCCTTGTTGATTCTTCTTGTTCTGCTGTGCCCCAACTCCTTTGTATCGTTGCTTCCGCCGTATGTCGATCATCTTGGCACAGGGCTGTGGATTTTTCGGACGTCTCTAGCTGTCGTTTCCATTGACACAGACCTTTGGACTCCGCCTTGTTTCCTCCCTGTCGGACCTTGATGCACATAACCCTTGGTTGCTCAGAAATTTCCTCTTGTTGATCAGCAGCCTGAACCTCTTGAAGTCTCTCCAAAATGACATCGTTTTCTTCTTCCTTATTCACAACTACTTCGGGCGTCACTACTTTGGGGCTGAGTGGCGCCCTTAGCAGTTTAAAGCCTCTTCTGTTAGATTTTCCTCATGAAAATAGTGTGTCACTCCATTGATATCGACAGGCACCATTCTCATACCATTCGGCAGGACGTGAGTTTCATAAACCTCAACAGTATTTGAAAACTTCGTTGCCGTCGTTGCCAACGGTTCGTCGATCCTGCTTACAGTGGTCGATGTTGCCGTTGGAACGTTCCTTTGTTCAGTCCTTGGTTTTCCGGGATTCGGGCAAGCACGTGCAATGTGGCCCGCCTCCCCACATCGGTAACAGGTGAGCGGCCCTTGGTATTGATTTCGCCAAGGAGCCCTCTGCTTGTTTTGATGCTCATTTGTCTGTTTCGATTCCTGGTCAGCCTTTTCAGGCGGGTTCGACATCTTGTCTTGTCCGCTTGAAGTTCTAGGTTGACTCTGCTGTTTTGGTTGACTTCCTTGATTCGGCTGGCTTACGCCCGCTTTGGTTGTAATCCCAGCCGATGTTTTGTAAACCAACTCTCTCTCATCCACCAGTTCCCCTTCGGTTTGAGTACTGAAGCGCACAAACTCATGGTAATGGTCTTTTGGTGCTCCATACAAATGTTTTCTTAGTGCTGGTAGCAGACTCTTTCGGAGCGTAGCTATCAGCAACGATTCATCGTCATGTGGATGAATTCTTCGATACATCTCGGCGTATTTTTCAGCATAGACCCTGAAAGTTTCATGGTCTTGCTGACGCCTTTCCACCAATTCTCGACTCATGCGGACCTTCTGGTCAGGCAGGAGGAATTCAGCAATGATTCCCTCCTTCATGGCCGTCCACGTAATCTCTTTTCCTTCATAAGCAGAGCGGAAGTGTGCGAGCCATTTGATTGCACGCTTCCTCAAGAGCCCTGCGAAGTGCCTGCATCTCTGCAGGGAGTTCCAGTCGTGCGCCGTAGCGATGTCTTCAAATTCTTCTATGTAGAGGAGGATGTTGTCATCACCGTCGTACTTCGAGAATCCCTGCAGAGGATGTAACGAATTTCTCTCAGAGTATGGCGTAGGTCCCAGGTCCGGTGTCCATTTGGTAGTTTCATCCGGACCGGGCTTTCGCCCGGGTTCAATCGATTCCAATTCAGTGTTGATTGAGCCCGCTCTGCTCCGTTTGTCGCCCATAATCTGACGAACCAACTCATCTTGTTTCTCTTTAGACAGTTTCCCAATGATGTCGGCAATGGCGGCGTGTTCTGGCGTCTTGCTTCCATCGTTGGACTGTACCTCAGGCTTGACAGCAACAGGAGTCGGTGGAAGTACATTAGTTTCGTCCTTGGCCTCCTCCAGTTGAGTACGTTGCCTCTTTACGATCTTCTTCAACGCGGCAGTCTTCTTCTTTCGACGTCTTTCTTCCCTCAGTCTCTCGAGATCCCTCAAGTCCTTGAGTAGTTTCTGTAGACTGGTCATTTCTGACGTCGATGTTTTCTCTATGCCGCGTGCTTTTCAACACGATCTTTGTAGCTTATGGAGTAACAAGGTATTCAACTACCCCGCACCTCCACCAAATTTGTAACGAACCACATTCAGGGGCCTAATAGAATTATCAAAAAGTATCGTAGCGCTCTTTCGGGCGATCGGAAAGTGGTTGGCTAGGCCACTAATTCTATTATGGTTCGGGAGGAAGGGAACAAATTAGTCCCATACGTTTCCTCACAAGTTCCTCTTTCAAGAACCTTTACAGTTTTAAGGATCTTTTGTTGTCTGCTACTCCCCGGGCTTTCGCCCGTAAAAAGCTGGTTGATCGTGCTGTCTTCAGAAGTCTCATCTAGTACTGGAGAGCCAGGTTTACACCTGGGTTGACAGTGCTAGATGACAAAATGTTGAAGTCCTTCGTTTTGTTTTTAAAAGATAAAAATAACTTCAACAACTTTTTAACTATAATTTCCAGTTTATTTACATCTCATCATCTCTAGGCAAATTTGGGCATAATATAATGTCTGTGTCCAAAGAATGCTTTCAAGACTGCTTCTTCAAGTCCTCTTTTACACAAAAATACATGGTTATTTATACCCAAAAAGAGGATACTGAGAACACTTTCTCAGTATTCTCTGATTGGGCAAAATCAAACTTAAAAACCAAACTGGCCAATCAACATGATTGACCAGTGGTCACTAAAATATATAAAAGTGATTCATCGTAATCAAAACAAAATTACAAAAGAAAGTTTTCACCCCATAGACCCAATGCTGAGGCTTATCAAGTCGATCTCTTTGTATTAAGGGGTGGGACTGGGAGGAAAAAGGGACCCAAGACCCAAGACAGGATATTGGCATCGTCATCAGCTGATGGAACTGGGTCAATCCTCTGTACGTGAGTACAGAGGGTTGACAAAGTTCCAGGCCACTCTAAAAATAAACAAACGATCCAAAAATAACTAAACGAGCCAGGATCGCTCCTGGACGTATCGTTTCAATATATATATATATATATATATATATATATATATATATATATGTACATATATGTATGTATATATTTGTACATATATGTATATATATATATATATATATATATATATATATATGTATATAGATTATTATATACATATATATATGTATGTATATACTTATATATACATATATATATATATATATATATATATATATATATATATATATATGTATATATAAGTATATACTGTACATATATACAAAGTTAGTTAGTTAGTTTTTTTGTAGGTGGACCGCCACAGGGCGAAAATTGGGGTCAAAGGTCACCCAAATTGGTTTTTTCGAAGTTTAGGCTAATTTTTTATTATGTTGCAATCATAGTTCAATGAAAGTAATAGTGGAACACACTAGAGTAGACCCAAGTGCATAACTGCAAAAAATATGAACCCTGACCTTTGACCTCAACACGGCCTAAAGCGGGTTCAAATTGGACCAAAGTGCTAAAAATTGAACATGTAATTTGACACCCTAAATTTTAAAATTATGAAAAGATGATTAGGTATTCTTTTCTTCCCACTATTAAGCCGTTTATTTTGAGCTCTCAACCATTGATCTATCTTTAGTAGTTTCGGAGTTAGCTTTTTTTACATGTACATCATTTTCAGCAAAACAGTGAAACTTCGAAGGGCCAATTCTCCAAAAATTATGGCCTGATTTAAATACAAAAAAAGTTGGAGTATTTTTTTATCTTCTAGTTGTGTTATAATTTTATAAATTAATATCTGAGATGACTGAGCAACACCTTTGGGTGAAAGTGAGTGTAAGTTAATCTAGTACATGAAGTAGTAAACTAGTTACTAACCTAGGGAATCACTAACAAACCATAAAGCTAGGCAAAACCTAGTAGTTCTTGTAAGCTTGCTTACTCCAAATGATTGACCATGATATAAGTAGACATGACCTTCCAAAGCTTATTAAAGAAATATCTAGAACTGATGCATATTTGTGGGGTTTTTTTTTAAATTATTTAGACTGTGGAATTCTCTTCCAACACACAGTTCTGTTGTATGACGAATTCAATTATATGCCAATTCAATATATATTTCAGAATGAAATAAAATAATTAAATATTTCGTTTTTTGCACTAATAATATGTATTTTTTAAATTTAGATCCAAGATGCTGGAAACCATTTGTATGAGGCCTTACAATGCATATTAAACTTAGAAAAGGATAATCAGTTTCATTCGGCAGAAGAAGTTGTGCATGTATGTTTTCAAGCTTATCAACATTATACATTAATTGTTATGAAGTGTCAGTATTCATATACTGCTAGTTAATTCCTCTATATTTATTAAAACTGTGATCTGAATGTTCGCCTCTCTCCCATAGTCTCATTTTGTCCAGAATTGTTCTTGGAAATTATTTATTACGAAGTAGTGTTACTGAGGTTTATGTCAGGTTTATCTTATACTTTGTTCATTTTTCCAAAGAAATAAGAGCTAGAGTGACAAACAGACGTAATAGATCATCTGTTTCTCGCATATTACAGGTTTGACATGTTTGACATGTTAAATATATTAATATTATCTACATTTTTGGATGTGGCTTACCCGTCTGTCTTTTTATCTGCCTGTCTGATATTCATGCCCACATTCTTTCACCTATAGGAACCAAATTTTGCAGGAATACTGCCTATAACTTAAGTGAATTAGGGTACCTGGTAGCCCCAATAACCACCATGCACGTGCAAGACAATGGGGTTAACACACGTCTTTATAGCTTTCTAGGCATACATTTATAATACTAGCAGAGATACCAGGCATTGCCTGGGGCAAAATATTAAGGTACCCATGCCACCCCGTTCTTCTTTTTTGGATATGAATTATGTGTACAACTTTTATTGTTATGACTACTATTATATATAAGCTGGGTGGCAGTGATTTAAATCAAATGATTTTTTTAAATAAATCAAATGATTTTTTTTTTAAAAAAAATATTCACATTTATTTAAACATTTAAATTATACAATAAAAATAGACCAGTTCCTGGCATTTTTCTCCATGTTTATAAAATAGTCTGGTGGTAGTCCTTTCATTAATGCATTATTTTTTTTGGAAAATATACTTGAGGAAGTTTCTCCAATTGACTGCTGGAAAAATCATTAGAGATACATACATATAAATAGTAATTTAGTGCCCGTCCCCTCAGAGGTAAACTGTGTTAAGTCACCAAATCTAAATTGTACAGTGGAGTTGTTTGAAAGTTTTTCTCTTAATTGATGGTATAGGACTTAACATGGTATACCACCATCTAGAGGCCGATGGGTAAAACCGTTGACTTAAGACTGTTTACTGGTGATAGAACTTGACAAGCTGTTTAAAAAAACCTCTTCTTATGAAGATATAAACGTCGTGTTTTTTTAAAAAAAATGTGACTTAACCCAGTTTACCTCTTGAGGCACTGATTTGTTTTTTGAACTGAAAAGGCTGCAAAAGCTTGTGTTTATCAGAATGTTAAATTAAAAGTACTTGAAACTTACTATTTTCAAATTTGAATGTTTATTAGCATTTTTTTATTTTGCAATTATTTTACTAACGACTTAACAATTAACAATGTTATTATTACTCGTTTTTTGCAAACATCATCATACAAAATTTTAATATTTCATATAAATGAAAAAAAATCTTATTTAAGTAAAAAACATCTAATTTAAATCAAAAAAATCAGCCACCCTGTATATAAGTATATGTAACATCTGGTTTTGCCCTAAAGACATTTGTCCTACAGACACTTGCCCTAATACCATTTGCAATAAAGGGACATTTGCCCTAAATCCACTTGCCTTAAAGCCACTTCTTTGTTCTCTTTGCTTATTACGTCAAACAACATTAAACAACACCTGGTGAAATGCCCCCCTTAAGTCAAACGACCATTATGGTGAAACAAATATTCAGGTCGAATGACTAGGTCAAATGTTTTCAACTAGTTTCAAATGTGTATATGGGGCAAATAAATATAGAGAAAAAGTTTAAGGCATGTGATTTTAGGACAAGAGGCCCTGTTATGTGAATTGGTATTAGAGCGTATACTGTATTTTAGGTCAAAAGTTGTTTTCTTGTGTCGGGCATTTTCCATAGACTTCCCATAGATTTCCCCTTGTGCCCTATGTGCACTTGCCCTAAAGTCATTTGCCCTAAAGGGACATTTTCCCTAAAGAGACATTTTCCCTAAAACCACTTGCCTTAAATTTACATTTGCTTAAATTTAAATCTACATAATTTGGTATTTTGTGTGCCTGCAGCATGATTCCTTTCAACATACTCCACCAAAAGACACTAAATCATATGAAAAGAACAAAAAAGTGTTTTTGGGGAAAATGCCCTTTAGGGCAAATGTGTCTAGGGCAACTGTCTCTTTAGGACAAATAGTTTTAGTTTCAAACATCCTTTTAGGGCAAATGGTTTTAGGGTAAATGTCCATTTATGGCAAGTGTCATTGGATGAAGTGTTTAGGGCAATTGTCTCTTTAAGGCAAATGGTTTCAGAGCAAATGTTTCTTTAGAGCAAATGTTTTAGGGCAAATGTTCCTTTAGGGCAAATGGTTTTAGGGTAAACGTTCCTTTATGGCAAATGGTTTTAAGGCAACTAGATTTAGGGCAAATGTCACTTTAGGGCTAGTGAATTTAGGGCAGATGTCACTTTAATGCAAAAATAGTTTTAGGGCAAGTATCTTTAGGGCAGATGTCTATCCCCTTGTATATATATGTATATACATATATATATATATATATATATATATATATATATATATATATATATATATATATATATATATTATATATATATATATATATATATATATATAGTAGCTAGACTGTAGTACAACTGTATATACAGGTGTAACTTCCTGACCGGACCGTCACAATACCCGATAAATTTACAACCAAATACTTACCATCACCGGCTCCAACACGGGGACGGGACCGTCTCCGTAGCCCCCTCCACATGGTGAACCTTGGGACGTGTCGGCTCCCTGGAGCCACCCTCGATGGACAAGGACGAAAAACGATGCTGCCACATCGAGACTATCGTGGTAGAACACCGGTTCTACCGCAAGCTGACACGAGTACTGGCCAAAAAGGGACGGTAAAAGACGGCAATGTCGGACCCTTTCCATATGACCCACCCTCCGCGGTACTTCCCAAATAAACTGACACAGACACAAGTATAAGTAAAATAAGTCTTTATTTACACTTATGACGGTTATATGATGCAGTGAATATTTACACAACTGGGCTGGTAATTCACCACCAGCCAAGCCCCCATAAACATACAAACAAAGGCCTAATTGCCAAAGATGCAAAAGAAGAGATGAAGCTGGACAGTGGAGGTCTCCTTGACCTCCACCCACAGGTCTACACTGGTCTTCAGTCCACAACACACTGCCCTGAATTAATTGCTGACCAGGCCAATTAATACCTCCAGGGAACTCCACCTGGAGGGGACATTGGTCACATCTGACCTCTCACCAATTGAACCTAATGTGAGATGTCTGCTTGCACCAAAATGGTGTCTGTCCCAACAGCCTACTGTAGCTGTCAGGCAGACCACCATAAGGAATTCGTCTGCTCAACCAAAAATTTGAAATTGAGCAGACCAGGTTGCCACAATCCTCTCAACTTCACTGTTCCGTCTTGGGAACAGGTCGGTCGAGCCAGCAAGGGTTGCTCCCTCAAACCTGACCTTCTTAGGACCCGGATGGCTTCCCTGGCGGTAGCGCGAAAGTGGAGCCCATCCACTCCGCAGCACACTGACAAGCCGACCACAGGCACGTCTGGGTGTTACGCCACCCAAAACCAGGATCGAAGACTGTCCCCTAAGATGGCTTTGTTCCAGGGCTCGGAATTGCTCAAAAGGAATATCCAGGAGTTGGGGATGCGTGCAGAGCATCCGAGTTGTTAGGAGGTCAACCAGGCCACCCTTGGGCTCGGTTTCACAACCTGGTAATGGCTCAGTAATAAACTGACCTGCCATACCTCCCAGGTCGCATCCCAGCATTTGTTGGATAAATGGGACTGCACCCTGGGATAGACGAACTATCCCGGCATCTAGTTTCCTAACATCCAGTATTGCAAACGTTTGCTGTACTAGGTTCACAACCATTACTACCGGAAAACCTCCGCAACCAACTGCCACCACATGGCACATGTTGTACGGCAGTAGCGTTGCTACCCACGGAAGTGGCTCATCCAGACGGTAGTAGCCGTGGATTTTGGCAACCCTCCATTCCTGGCTGGTCCTGCCAAAGACCCAGTCGGTTATTCAAATACACCTCTGCATCTGAATACGGGGGCAAGGGGCCTAGGGTAGGTTGACGTTTCTGGTCCTAGGTTATTGAATACCCCACTGCTATGGACCGGAGAGAAGGGTGTACCTTCACTGGGGGGGCACGAGGTCACGTCCTGGGGAACACTGACTCCTACCATCGAGGTTAATTCGTCCCAAGGTGAGGGCAAAGTCACACGATGGACAGTTCCCACCACTCGAGATTGCATCCACCTTCGGGGAGGATGGAGGCGGGCCAACGAACACGTCGCGCACCGACCTACCATCCATCTGCACCACCTCAATAGGACGGGTATGGACCGGCTGACTCCCGGCCAGCATGCCTGCTTTAGCATGCCGGGACTCCTTCTTTTCTGCCACAATGCCTCCAGTTTCAGCTTCCTGGCGCTTACTACTGGAGGGTGTCGAACTCCCCTTCCTCTCATGTTTGGACTTTTTACAGTCCTTTTTCTTTTTCTTCACGTGAGAGGAAGGTTTACCGTGCGTTGTCAGACTTAACTGACCCCGACAACTTACCGGGCCGGTCAGGCGTAGGCGGGTGGTTAACACCCTTCACCCTCTTGGACTCCTTTTTTGAAGGTTTTCCGGCCGGAGCCGTACTTGTCTTCGCAGAAGCACCCGCAGCTGAAGTGATGGTCGAAGTTGGTCGTGCAGAGACAAACCGTCCTCGGCCATCCCGAAGGAGAGGCTTCTTCTTCGGTGCAAGAGTTGGCTGACTCTTGCCACCAACAGTTTTGGCTACCGCACCATGGGCTAGTGCACTGGCGGCCTGCATCGCTCCCCTCTGAGTGATTTGCTGTTGGCCAACAGCTGTTGTGGTGCTTGCAATTGGCGAAACACCACGACCGACAGGAGGTTCCCCTGTACTGAGCGGACTCCGAGCTGGAATTCCCTGCAGGGGAGGAAACTCCGCAGCCCAACGCTCAAACTCCTGTCACTCACTTGCACCGACTGCACTTGCGATCTGTCGATGCAAGCTCGCTGCCTGAGCCTGCAGCCGTTTGAGCTTGTCATCCAAGCTCTCCGGCTTTCGAGGTTTGAAGGCCTTCCCACGACCGGAGGACCTCGCCTTCTTGCCTCGAACTTCCGGCAACTGGTGGGGTGTGAGGGCAGGACCATTTTTGTCCCTTACCACCACCACTCAGATTTACCTGTTTTACCGGGAGCGGGTACTGGAGGCTGAGCAGCCTTCTCTGCTCGCCGGTCCCTCTTCGGATTGTCTGACTGCCAGCTGGAGCATCCTGCTACTGCTTCAGGCACACCTGACACAGCAACCGGACTCCCCGGCCAAGCAGCCCTGGACAACCGTCAGGTCGGGGGAGAGTCTCGGCTGGAAGCCCCACAGCCTCCTCCTGGACTTTCAGCTTGGCCTCTCTCTCTCTGTGAGAGCCTTAGCCGGAGCAGAGATCCATGCGGCTCCGGACTTTTTCTTGCGCTTCTTTGCGCCGTCCTTCCTCACCTGCATGGTTGGAAACTCCCCGATGAAATACCGGCGGTTACCGACCAGAAAGCCTCCTTCCTGGACCATGACACACCGCATTTCATCCAAGCGGTCTTCTTCGGCGGGAAGAACTCTGTGGGATCCCGTACTTCTTGGTTTACCCACGGAGGTCGAACTACTCCTGTCAGACTCTGAAAAGTCCTCTGTAGAGGAGTTACGACTCCACCATTGCTTCGAGGTGTCAACCACCAAATCCACGGTGGTTTCCACCTCCATTTCCGTGGCAATGACTAAGGACGCTCCCAAGGAGACGTCCTGACTGTCCTCCACCACCCTAGACCAGTCTAGGAGGTTGCGGACGGACGGAGACCCGGGTTCCGGGGTACTAGCAGTTACCACACCGGTAGCCACTTTCCCACCGTCCAAACCCGCTTCTGCAGCCTCCCCAGCCAGAGGAACTACCGCTGCCACCAACTAAACGGTGGTAGCAGCCGTCTCCCTGGAGGGGGAGTTGACTGGGCAGATTCCAGACCTTCCACGGCATCTGCCACCGGAGAATCCCTTCATTCAATTGCGGCATCAGCCGCTTCTAGCCCGACAGGTGTTGGGGAGCCCTCTGACCTCGACTCCAACAGCCTTGCATCCCCAGGATGCAGCGGTCTGAGGGAGGGGGACTGTCGGCAGCTCCCACCGCCTTCTTCTTCATTCTCCGCCATGGTGGACCTGTAGAACAGGGAACAAACCGTCAAAAACAATTTTTTTGACCGTGAAAAAGTGAATTCCACGGACTTTCACCGTGCAAATTACCGTTTCCACCGTCCAAAGTCGGTAAACAACAGTCAAAACCATGGTTCACCACCTTCAGACGGTGAAAACCACTTTTCACTCTGTTCCTACCGGTGGAACGGGCATCCCACGGCTCTCCACCGTGTGAAATGCCGATTTCACCGTCCAAAGTCGGTAAATCACGGTCAAAACCGTGATTCCCTGCCTTCGGGCGGTAAAATCCCCTCCCCTTCGAGTTCCCACCGTCCAACACCATCTTACTTGGGTCTCCCCAAGCGCCACAGTGCTCAGACGGGCAGAACCAGTCGGCAAGGGGCTTTTCCCAGTGGTTACTCTACCATGACAGCAGTCATGGCGGTGAAACCACCTCCACCACGTGTGTATACGGTCATTGACCGTAAAACACACTGTCAGCAAGTAAAAGACAACTGCCAGCAGGCAGGAGAAAGATATTCCCTTGGAGGGACTTACTTTTTCCGGAGTTTCCACTTCCAGTCGTTTGCGGCCTCTTTGACGGTGAATTTTCGCTTTCTTTTTGCGAACATGTGTGGCCGGCGTACTTTGTTTATCTATGGTATAAACAATATGGCACCTAGCCCCTATATTTACTGTCTTGGCGGCTAGTGACCATGCAGTAGCGGCCAAAATTTGATTAGCCACCTCATGAATGGTTACCATGGGGATTCTTCCGTCGTCTGCCTTTTTAGGGGCAGACACGGTGAATCAACCCATGCAAAGACTGGATTTGGTGGGAAGAAACATTAACCGTTAATCTCCGTACATTGACGGTAATGGAAGATTTCATGTGCAGGTTTCTCTGCCCACGGGTCAACTTTGTCAGGCCCTTATCCAGACATTCAGTGGTAGGTCACCTTTGGTTTTTCACAAAACCGCGGCGAATCCCAAACACTGCAATGTCGGGCTGTCTCCTCTCCCAACCGTCCGCCCAAACAAGTGGGGGAGACTGGCTCTCTCCCACCAAGGCAGGGACTCAACAAGAGTCCTCCACAACGTGGGATTTCCCACACGAGGGTCAAACCGACGCACCTCCATCACCCTCGGTCTCCGCGGACAGAGATTATACCGAGGTGGAGGGGGGGTTTTCCGCCTCAGTCGGTAAAATCCTGCGAAGAAACAGATGCTGGCTTTGGCACCGAAGTCACCCCACTCCCCGCTGAAGCCTCCGTAGCATCGCTGCCTGCATTGGAGGATGTGTCAGAGACACCAAGTCCATCCTCCCTCATGGTGCAGGTAGGTATGTACGGTTTCAAATTATCAACATGAAACCGGTCTCGCACCTTCCGACTATACCCATCTACGAATTCCACTTCGTAAACCAGGTCAAAATACCGCGAGACCACCAAACCCCGCTCAGCTTTATAAGCTAAGCTCCATTTCTTCGCCTGGCCGAGCTTCCCAGTTTGGTCTCTGACCCACACCTTAGCACCAGGCTGATACAGAGGTGGCTGCACTCGGCCAGAGTCGTACCGCTCTTTTTGCCTTTTCTGAGCAGCCGTCAAACATTGATGCGCCTGCTCTTCCAAGGCTTGCTGGTCAGGCAAGTCGTGTATCGGACCGACCAAAAGGAGGTTATCAATCTCCATCCGGGGATCACGGCCAAACAACAGCTGATACAGAGAGACTTGCGTACTCTCCTGGACAGTGGTGTTGTAAGTCCACACGGCGGGCCGCAATTTATCCCACCAATCACGGTGTTCCTTGAGGGGATCAAGGTATCGCGTGATGTTTTCCATTACGGTCTTGTTTGTATGCTCCGTAAGCCCATTCGCTTGTGGATGGTATGCTGTCGTGAAGTGATACGCTATGTTATAGCGCTCCTGGAACTTCAGCAGCACTTTGCTGGAGAACTGGGACACACAATCCGAGACAAGAGCTTTCGGTGTGCCATACACCGAAAGGATCTTGTCCTTCAGGAATTTTACGACACAAGCAGCTGTTGCCCTTCATACCACCCTTGCCACACTGTACCGGGTGAAATAGTCAACCATGATTAAGACATAGGTGACTCAACCCACGGAGGCAGGAAACGGCCCAACGAAGTCGATTCCCCAGGGGTCAACTGGGTACTCCGGCACGATGGGTTGTAGAAATCTCTGACTGCGTGTGAACTGTTGCGCTCATTGACACACCAGACACGGCTTAACGTATTCGGCTGTGTCCCGCTTCATACCAATGAAGTAGAAGCATGAGCGCAGTCTCTGGTAGGTGTCATGTAGCTTCCTCAGACAAAAAGCCCTGCATGACTTCGGAACTACCAGCACAGTTCTTAACTGATTCTGGATGGACCTGATGGCATACAAGTCATCTGCCACCATAAACTGGAACCGAAGGTTCGAGTTGGGGTCACGGAAGATTTCATTCTTCACCTTGGAGCACCAGCCATCAGCTTCCTGCTCCTTGTCCCAATCCACCTCCGAACGGACTCGGTAAATCACCTCACCTACGTCAGCCTCAACGTATTCAGGCAAAGAAAGGTCTGCCACATCACGTACAGGATACCGACTCAAAGCGTTGGCATCCTCGTGCAGTGTCCCCTTCTTGTACTGAACCTTGAACGGGTACTCTTGTAACTGCATCTGCCAATGCGCCTACCTGCCTTGCAGGTTCTTGGCTGTCTGCAGATAGCAAAGAGCATGGTGATCTGTCATGATCACGAACTCCCGGTTAAAGAGGTAAGGATGGAATTTACCCACGGCAAACATTATCGCCAAGGACTCCTGCTCGGTTACAGAATACCGTGTTTCCGCTCCTTTCATGAGCCAGCTTGCATAGGCCAGAACACGGGGGAACTTTTCCTTCGGTAACTTCTGGTAGACTACGACACCCAAGCCATACCCACTAGCGTCGGTATGGATCATTATCTCACCACGAGGATCGTACATTGTGAGTACCGGTACTTCGGTGAAAAATGCCTTTAACCAAGCAAATGCTAATTTGCACTGATCCGACCAGTCGAAGGACGAATCCTTCTTTGTCAAGATCATGCAAAGGCCAGTCGGTAGGCCGGTCCGGTAACCGGCCAGTCCAGGAAAACTTCGGACGCCTGTCACCGTCGTCGGAACATCAAACTCCTGGACTGCCCTTACGAGATCTGGGTCCGGAGCAACTCCCTTGGCACTCACTATGTGACTGAGATAACGTACTTTGTCAAAGCCCTCGTAACAGTCCAAGGACATTGCAGAGTCTCGAGAAACTGGTCGAAAGTGTACCCAAAGACGATAATATTGTACAGGTACACGAAACAAGTCTCCCGCTTATGTCCTGCCAGTAAGAGTTCCACGGTTCTCTGCATAGTGGCATAGTGGAGTCCGAAAGGCATTTTTCGAAACTCAAACAGACCTTGAGAGCAAATGAATGCTGTCTTCTCAACGTCTGGCTCAGCCATCCTAACCTGCCAGTAATCACTAGCCAGGTCCCAGGTTGTGAAGAAGTTCGCACTGGCCAATGAATCGAGCACATCATCGATGCGAGGCAACGGATACTGATCCAGCTTAGTCTGGGCATTCAGTTTCCGTTAGTCCACGCAAAAACGGAAGCCTTCATCCTTCTTGCGAACAAGCAAGATAGGGCTCGCGTAGGGACTACGCGAAGGTCGGATAACCCCTGCATCCAACATCTTTGCCACCTCTTCCCTGTTCCCTCCCCCTCTCAACTTAAGACGAGACCTCCCCTGGTCGAACCGTCGCCTGAGTGGGGTCTCTCCCCCTCTCAACTCAGACGGCTCTTCTAGCCCTACCACCCTACTTTGAGCCGTGGCTACACCTTCCCCTGTCTCCAGGGCTATGGGTGCATTCCCCACGTTCTCGAGCCAGATATCGTACGTGAACAGCCGGTTAGCTGCAGCAATTCCTGGCACCGCCAACTCCACGTCCACCTAAGGCTTTCTGGTGCAGCTCCACGAGAAGCAGCTGGCCAGGGCAGCCATGCTCTACCAATGTGACCAATATAATACGTCATACGTGGGCTGGTAGCCAGACATTCTCCCTCAGTCGCAGGGAACAAATTTCCCCATGCCCGATAGAGGTTCTGGTCTCGGGCAGCTCTGGTGAAACAACGTTTACCCACCCGTCAACCTTCTCGAGTGC
>JAUPFP010000019.1:3920000-4130000 GCA_036925085.1 Brachycybe producta
AAGGGCTAGAATACTGTGAATTATTTTTAATTTAGTGTAATATATTTTAAATACAGTGGAAATCAAAATAAAAAATTATGACCTGACACATCATACCTGGACACTCTTTTCATCAACCAAATGGTCAATGTTTGGAGAAATCTTTAAGCAGTCGCTACTTTTAACAATGAAACTAAATGAGAATCTGTGTGCCTATTCCTCGCCAGGGTTTTCACAAGGTTCATCCTGGTGTGGTATGTTCTGAATATCTGAAATCTCACTTGGTTGATCGGGCGACTGTGGCCAGCAGGCCCCGTTTGAGACCACTGTTATAGAAACACCCTGCAGTACATTTAGCATGAGTACATTACATTTGGGAAGCATCTGTCCAGGCGTGGGTACGAGGTACTCCAAAATAATTTTTCGAAGAGGCCCTGGAGAAGCTGCCACACCGATGACACAAGTGTGTAAATTTGAATGGAGAATATATCGAAAAGTGGACATATCTGTTGAGGTGTGGCTTGCCTGTTTATGTCAGAAAAAAATAGTGTAAATCAATATTGTACATCTCTTAAAATGTTAATTTTAAAATTTAAAAAAAGTATTTAAAATATATGAAAATATTTTTGGTGATTGAGCTACCGTTCCAGTTTCTGAAACAGTTTCAAGTTTCTCTTCAAGTTTTTTAAAATCAGAATAACCTCAGTTCCAGAGTTTATACGAGCTAACGTAGCATAGGTTAAGGTTTATAAAAACATCTCCCAAATTATTTTTTAGTTATGGTCTTGCCACACACGTTGTCTGACCTGTTTTTTAAATTTTTTTACAGCTACTTGCTAAGATTATGGAGTATCTTAAAAAAGGATTAAGCAGTTTGGTTGTTCCAAAGAAGAGAACTATAGAAGATCTTCAAAGTAGCAGAAATGTGGTATGTAACTGCCGCAAATTGTCTGCAAATGGGTCTCTTCAGCAGTTTGGAGAGATGCCACTGAGTATAAAGTGCTTGCATGTCACCGTGGATGACTGTCTTTCATAATGCCATTTGATGGTTATTCTTTTTTTTTTTTCTTGTTATATCCATTTCATTCTTATGGTTGTATTAGTACAACATATTCTGTGTTCTATGGAAGACTATTCGGCATTATTGTAATAAGTTGATTTCACGACCCGACTTAGGCCAAACAATACACTGACAAGAAAAATGCAAATGCTTGGTGGAACCCCTCTAGCACTCTGAAGGTCACGAAGCATAAATTTCGTGACCTGACCGGTGTAGTAGAAATTTTTACCAGAGGAACCATGGAGAATGATCCACTGGAACCGCTGGCCATCCGTGTAAGGAGGCCATAAAAGATGAAGTGGACTCTGAATGCTCTCACCTTGGCATATTTGCTGAGTGGAGCAAGAAGGAAATTGAAGAGGCCGGTCTGTTGATGCTTTCTGAAAAGATGGCACTATCACACCCCCTAAAGTTCTTCCTGCCTTCTGCTTATCTTCTGTGCAAGAAAGTGCATAGAATTAGGTGATGTCTAGCCCTATAGGAGGGCACACGTCTAGACATACTTGGGAAGACCTTCCCCGGAGGGTCAACTCAGAATCTGTTCCAGTCCAAACCTCTGGGTATGCAGAACCTAAAAGGTGGGCTGAGCCGGATCAGGAACAGCAGATTGCCTGTTTAGTCAGCACGGCTGTCTGGCAGACTCTGCTGATCGATTTTTAAGGAGGCATAGAGTTTTAGAATCCCATATGCACTTTTCAGTTGTATGATGGCCAGGAAGACATAGTTTTTTTTAAAGGAAATTCGAGGCAAAGGGCATTGCTTTTAGATGGACCGAACCAGGCATAGGCAGCTTTTCACTAGCTTGCTGGATTGCTTGATGAACAGTTTTAGCTCTGATTACCAGGCTTGGTTGTTCTTCTCAAAGCTAGCTGAGCTTTGGCAAGGTACAACCGAGTTGGTTCAGGTATTCTATTGGTGGGACATGGACTTCGTGGTTCAGTAGTATGCTGATACCAGAGTTCAGCAAAAGTATGTGTGCATGAAGGGTTTAGACATTGGACGATAACTGATGCCTGTTGCATCATGGAAGTGGATTTGGTAATGGCGTAATTTGTTCCATTGGCATACAGAAAGAAAAAGATGGCAGTCACTACCTCTGGGAAGAACAAAGTTTTGTAGCCGGTCAATAATCAACAAGGAAAGCAGAAAAAGAAAACATGTTGATGTAGAGTAAGTACTCTCGGTTTATTTTAATTTTACATGGTACTATATTGTAAATGCATGTCAAACCGTCATTGATGCGTGGGTGGGCACCATCTTGTGTTCACCCATTGGTGTCCAAATTTGTTTTTTGCAGTTTTCACTGCAGAAATCAAGTTTCGGATGTTGATGTCCAGGGCTTTTGGTCTCCGAGTCAGAACTTGGTCTTGTTACTCTTTCTCTGATGGTGTCTTATGACCGAACACCAACATAAACACATGGACTTACCCCAATGTTGCTTGTGTTTTTAATGCAGGAACCAAAACTCCAACTGAACTCTGTTTAACTCGTGCTTTTGTTGTTTTTCAGCTCTTTCATTCAAACACCATCCACAATATTGGAATTTTTGTCATTGTGTGACGACCCAGTTTTGCTCCTTTGTGGAGCAACAACTAAATTCTCATTGTCGTCTGCTAGGCACCTCAAATTGGTTGCCAGGCAGATGACAAAATGGCCAGCAAGGGTCACTGTCCTCCCCCAGGTGGAGCAGCCTGGGGGTGATATATATGGCGGCGGCCATTATATCTGGACAGTGAAGTGATACCCTTTATGCTGTGTGCATGTGTGTTGGTTGCTCCTTCAATCTTCAGGTGGCAAAGATGGCCGCCATTCATCACTTGCTCTGGTTGTGTGTGGAGGTGTTTGACCTCTCCTCCTGGCTGGATTAGCCAGGGGATTGTCATCTATTGTTCTGCTCTCTGCTGGTTAATTAACCAGCAGATATTGCAGCTAATCTCCGTGAATGTTTTTACTTATTTATTCTTGTTGAATAAATCCATTATATTTATTTTCACTCTACACTGGTGTCCGTGTCTTTATTATTATTTATTAATAATACATTGTGGGGAAGTTACCGCGTGGAGGGTGGGGGTTTCCGGTGGGTTTTCACCGTCTCCAACACCGTCCTGTTCCGTCATGTTTTCCGGCATGTCGGCCGGTGCTTCGCGCACGGTTTATCCACGGTAAGATCCATCGGGGATTTATCGTGGATTCCTCGTCTTGTTCGGCCTTTTTTCGTCTGTCGACGTGCGGCGAGGGAGTCAACCTCCGACCGGCGCTACCCGTGGACACGGACGGGTACAAGAGGAGGGCTGGCCAGTGCTTGGATCCCGTCCCAAGGAGGTTCAGCGGCGGTAAGTTAAGCAAAATTTACCGTGGGCATTGTAACGGCCAGTCGGGTTGGTACAATTGGTGGAGGCGCCGGGTAGCGCTACCACCAGCCTCTCTTGTGCGGTCGGTAAGACCGGAGTCGTGTGTGTGCCGGTAGGGCGTGGACATTTGTCCACGGAACTATGGCCGAACGCGGCTTAGGGCGTAGTAGTCCGGTGAAGGACCGTGGGACACGGACGGTTGTCCGTGATACCGCGGTGGTCACCGGGGAAAGCCCTAGGTTATCCGTAAGTAGGACGGTGGGCACGGTGGTTGACCATGCAGGACCCTCCGAACGCGGGAAAACGGTCATTTTCACCGTCAGTATACCGGTTGCACGGTGATTTACCATGCAGGATTGGTAGAACCCGGTAAAAAGAGGAACTTTACTGTAGCTTGTCCGGTGGACAGGTAGTACACCGTAGGGCACGGACTTTTGTCCGTGGAACTACGGCGGAAACCCGTCTACGGTCAGGTTTACCGGTGATATACCGTGGGACACGGACATTTGTCCGTGACACCGTGGTAAAACCAGGTTACGGTCAAGTTTTACCGTAAGTAGACGGTGGATTACGGACTTTTGTCCGTGAATCACCATTCGAACACGGTAGAAAGGTAGTATCACCGTTGGGGGACGGTAGATTACGGACCATTGTCCGTGTATCTCCGTTCTAGGACGGTGGAAGGGCTTTTTACCGCGAATAGACGGTGAATAACGGACGTTTGTCCGTATATCACCGGTCGAAAACGGTGAAAAGGAACTCCACCATAAATCTGACCGTGGGACACGGACTTTTGTCCGTGGAACTGCGGTAGTTTACGGTTTTACCGTTAATTGTCGGTGTTTTGCGGACTTTTGTACGTCGAGGCAGACGTGGGTGAGGTCCTTTACCGGATCCGGTCTGAGGTGGATTGGGTGACGGAGCAGGCCAACGACAGTTGGTGCTCCAAGGTGAAGCATGAGCTCTCCACCGACCCCGACTCGAACTTAAGGTTCAAGTTCGTGATGGCAGAGAAGTTGTTGTATGCCATCAAATCCATTCAGGATCGTACAAGAACTGTGTTGGTTGTGCCGAGGTCGTGTCAAGCCTTCTGCTTGCGGAAGTTGCACGATAGCTCCGAAGCTGGTCACTTCGGAGTGTACAAGACCTACCAACGGTTACGTACTCGGGGGGGGGGGGGCGCAGCAGGTTTGAGGGCGCAAAAAACAAAATGAAAGTCGATTTATTTTCGAAAATAAATCGACTTTCATTTATTATTTACTTTTAAAAACTACATAGTTGCACTAGTAAACATTCATGGGAGGGGTGGGCAGTGGCGTAGCTAGGGACCCACCAGACCCGCAACTGCGGGGGGAAGTTTGGGAAAGGAAGTTTGGGGGTGCAAAAAACAAAATGAAAGTCGATGTATTTTCAAAAATAATTGAATAAATTAAGCAAGTGATTCCGAATCACTCGCTTAATTTATTCAGTTATTTTCAAATATAAATCGACTTTCATTTTGTTTATTGTGCTTAGAAATTTTTATATGGGGGTACTATTTTGATGAACAGTGGGAAGGTCTGAACAACGGTACGAACAGTCGGAAAAATAGTAGGAGCAGTTCGAACATTTGGTTTAGTAAAATTAAGTTGTTGCAGGGGGTCTGGGGGCGCAGACCCCGACTTTTTTTTTTAAGAATTATTAAATCAAACTAGTCCATTGTTCTGACTGTTCTGTAATTTGTTCAATGGGAGGAACGGTCGGAAAAATGGACAAATTTGATTTAATAACGCTAAAAAAATGGGGGGCTGCGTCCCCCAGGCCCCCTGCAACAAGCTTCATTTTACTAAACCTAACCTTCCGACTGTTCTTACTGATCCACCGTTCATCAAGATAGCACCTCCCCCAGTATGAGGCTAAGTGGAGGGGGACTTAAAGGGAGCGCAATGTTTTAAGCAGCCCGGGGGGGTGCAAAGTTTTACGTGGCGGGGGCGCAACCAAGCCAAGCTACGCCACTGCCCCCAAAGCTGGAGTCAAGTCTTGGGGAAAGTCTTACTATGGTATTGGGCAGTCAGTTGGGTCATTACAATTGGTGGAAGCACCAGGTACTCTTACCCAGCCTCTTGCATGGTAGAGAATTGTGTGCCACACCATTGGTATGGTCAGACAATGACACAACCACTAGTATGCTGCAGGGCATAGAATTTAGTCTGTAGAACTGTAGCAAAACAACTGGTTATACCATCAATATACCATGAGGCACGGACCATTGTCTATGGGACAGTGGTGATTTATAGTTCCTTCCATTTGGGATGGTCCTATGCAGACTTTTGTCAGTGTTTGCCATTTTCTACAGCAGAATTTGGTTTACTTGGCAAAAGGCAGTGCCTAACTTTATGCATGGTGAATCCCAGCTATTGCCATGTTTCTTTCAATATTGTCTTGTGGGACTGGTTGGGAATTATAGTGGGAGTTATGCCAATGGTATCCCGACCGTTTGGGATGGTAAAAAGGAGAGTCACAGCCAGTTGAGGTTGATATTTCCGGAGGCACTACTGAGGAAGATGGAGCCATGAGAAGAATCCTGCAATTGCAAACTTTTGTTGGGAACTTCATCGTGGTGCATCGACACCTTGGTGGCAGAGTTGCTGGTTGTGCACTGTCAGTAGGCAGGGGTCCTTATACCCATTCGGTATAAGGTGGAAAGAGTTTAAGGTAGTAAGGTGGCTGTGCAGATTCCTGTGGGGAGAAGAGGAGCCCGGTCAAGGACCAGAGTCCTTGCTTCTACCATCACCCGCCCTGAGGGACGGGGTGGAAGACTTGTTAGGAAGCTGTTGGTTATGCCCCAGGAATCTGTCTAGATGAATAGTCGTTTTTTGCATTGTTGGAGCAGCAGTTCATTGAGGTGACCTATGGGATAAATGTCCTCCAGATGGAGCGGTGCCTCGTTGGGTTCATACTATATCCTTACTTCTCACCATTGCCTGTGTGCAGTGATGGTGCATGGAGAGGCTGCACCAGCTGTGGGTGGTGGGGTGCCTCCAGAGTGGGGAGCTCGAGCCAATCCTTTGGGATTTGCTGCTGAATTTATCCACCCATCGAGCAACCAATGGTCAGGTTGGCAGAACTTTTGGACTTGAGTCAGAAGCCAAGACTTTAAGGGACAGGAGTTGGATGCCTTTCAGGGTGGGTACCACTGCATGGGCACCCACTCCCACAATTGTGATGGACATAAAGGTGTTGTGGTTATACAACTCCATCCACTGATTTTTGTTATGATGAACGAGAGGATATATTGTCCTTCTTTTATTAGTTCGAAGCCAAAGCTCGTGCTCAGCATTGGACGGATGATTCCAGGTGCAATTACTTTACATTTCTGCTAGATGGTCCGGCTGAGAAGTACTATGCCCAGGTGGTGAAGGCTCGGCAGGAGCTGAAGGAAGCAATGCTTCATTGCTTCACCTCCGATGATCAGGCTCAGGGGATGGGGATGGTGCGATGTCCTAATGAGTTTGTGCAGGTGTTCTACTGGCCCTATTTGGAGCTAGTGGAACATGTTTTTTACCAATGAATGGGAAGGGTGTTGCCTGACCTGGTTTATTACACAACTTAATCTGGAAATCCGTCAGAATGTGGGGTTCCAAGGCCAAAAATGTGCCGACAAAGCACTCCTGCTGCAGGTGGACATGTTTATGGGAGGGTGCATTGCCAGGCCTTACTCATGAGGTATCCAAGGTGGTTTCAACCAAAGACTCGAGTACTGTGGTGCCATCCAGAGGTGCCACGTGTTCTTCCAAACTGCCAGGTGCAAAGGCAGCTACACCGTCCAAAGTGGATGGTATGCCTGCTAAGACTGAGGAACAAGTAGCAAAATACAGGTGGTGGTCACATGCAAGCAGTGCATCAGGGGTCTGGCCAGGTGACAAGGTGAAAAAGGCCAAAAGCAACTCTTTCTATGCCTATTGTGAGACCAATTTCAATTCAATCAAGTACACCTGCAATCAGCTCAATAGCCATGTGGCAGGGGAAACAATTTCCAATCATAAGTGGTTATCACCGAGATGATGCATGGATATCATTGTCGAATTAAACTCGTCCTAAAACAGAACTATGTGCTGGAAGAGCATTCCATAGTCTAAATACATTTGGAAAAAAAGACCACAAATATGCATTAGTTCTAGCTCCTATTTCTCTAATAGTCTTTTGATGGACATTTTTATATATATGTGGGTTTCTAGTAAGAATACCACTTAACAATGATCTGTTGTCTGGAACTAGGAAGCATTCAAGAAGAGCAAGGTTTTGTTCAGCTCTACGGTTTGGTAGTGATTCCCACTGAAGTTCATCGAGCATGAGGGTCACTGTCAGAGTACATGTATTTACCATTAATGAATCTTGCAGCCCTATGCTGTACCTTTTCTATTTTATGTGACAGGTTTGCTCGGTAAGAATTTCAAATTGGTGAGCAATATTCTAATAGAGGTCCGACACGAGTAAAATAACAGACTTCTTTTACATTTGCTGTACAATTTTTCAAAGTCCTCTGTACCGCAAAATTTGCTTTGCTTTGCTTACTGCTTTTGTTATATGTTCCTTCCAAAAGAAGTCTTTGGATAAGGTTAAACCAAAATATTTAAAGGTATCCACATGATCCAACAGATTATCTACTAAAACAATTTGCCTTATTTGGATTATGCTTACGAGAGACGTAAATAACTTTGCATTTACTGTAGTTCAGCTGTAGATGTCACTGAGAGCACCACTCTTGTTATTAGATTAAGATCTTTTTGGAAAATGTCAACATCTTTATTACTTTTAATTTTTCTATACATAACGGCATTATCAGCAAACAGATGGATTGAGCTGCTAATATCTTTAAGTAGGTTGTTTATAAGCAGTAAAAAAGGGGACCAAGAATACAACCTTGAGGAACATCTGATGTTACATTGATCCAGTCTGAGGTAATACCATCAATTTGGACATGCTGCTGTCTACTGAAGAGAAAAAATGATACCCTTGTGATTATTTTATTGTTGATATTATAAGATTTCAACCTGCTTATCAGCAACGAGTGTTTTAAGTATCAAAAGCCTTTGGGAAGTCTAAAAATATTAAATCAAATTCAGTTTAAATATTCAGCTCTGTAATTAACTGGCAGAACTTTTTCACCAGATTTATAAATGGGACAAATGTTTGCCTGCTTCCATGCTTGTGGCAATAGTCCACTAGTTAGGGATGTTTAGAAAAGGGTACTTAGGAATTTACTGACTTCTGTGGCCATTTCTTTTAATAGTCTAGGTGGAATTTCATTGGACCTAATCACTTGCTGACATCCAGGTTGCAAAACAGCTTTTGCACCTCACTAGGATGTATTACTATATCTAGCATACTTGCACATAAAAAGTCTACGTGATGTTTATTGTTGCCATTATCCTTGTCAAAAACACTGGGGATATTTATTAAGAGCGTTTGAAATGACTAATTTGCCCGTGGTGCATTCACCATTGCATATTTTTAAAGAAAATACGGTCTTTGTATTTTTGTTAAGACTTAACATACTTCCAAAACCCAAAACATTATTTGTGTTCTTTCTTAATGACACCTCTGCATCTGAATACAGGGGCATCGCACCAATACACCGTTCCTTAGGCACAAGCCTAGGAGAGGTTGATGTTTTTGGTCCTAGGGTATCGAATACCCCGCTGCTGCGGCCCCGAAAGAAGGGTGTACCCCCACTGGGGGTCACGGGATCACAGTTTGGCAGAACATTAACTCCACCCATCATAGTTCCTTCGCCCATCGGTAAGGGCGTATTCACCTGATGGAGGGTTTCAACCGATCGAACTCGCAAGCTCGATACCGCATCCACCTTCGGGGAGGATGGAGGCATGCGGACCACAACATCACGCATAATCCTACCATCCTTCCGCGACGCCTCTATAGGACGGGTATGGATCGGCTGATTTCCGGCCGGCATGCTCGACTTAGGGTGCTGGGACACCTCCTTCTCCGCCACAATGCTTCCACTTTGAGCTTCCTGGCTCTTACTCATGGAAGGTGTCGGACACCCCTTCCTTTCACCTTTGGACTTTTCAGACAGAGAGGGAGGTTTACCGTGCGTTGAGCCAGACTTAACCGCACCCAATGACTTACCGGGCCGGTCAGGCTTAGGCAGCTGGTTAGCCCCCTTCGCCCTCTCGGACTTCTTCTCCGAAGGTTTTCCGTCCAGAGCCGTACTTTGCTTTGGTGAAGCACCCTTAGCTGAACTGGTGGCCGAGAACCGTAGTCCACAGACAAACCATTCTCGCCCGTCCCAAAGGAGAACCGTCCCTTTCAGTGTAAGTGTCAGCTGACTCTTACCACCAGCAGTTTTGTCTACCACACCATGGGCTGGTGCCTTGGCAGACTGCATTGCCACCCACTTGGCAACTGGCTGCTGGCCAGCAGAACTAGCTGCTGCAGCCTGGACGATTCGAACTCGATCCTCCTGGCTCTTCGGTTCGCAAGGTGGGAAGGCCTGTCCCTGCACGGAGGGCCGGGCCTTCTTCCCTTTTAAGTGATCAGCCGCTGGTGGGGTGTGAAGGCGGGGTAACTTGTGTACCTTACCACCACCACCACTCGTAAATTTACCCGTTTTAACGGGAGCGGATACTGGAGCTTCGATTTATTCTCCACTCGCCGGTCTCTTCCATCAGGTTGGGCAAGAGCTACAGCTGGAAGACCCACCGCCGGAGTAAGCATACTCATAGCAGTCATACGGGCTTTCAGCTGGGCCTCTCTCTCTATAAGAGCCTTCACTTTCGCAGCTATCCGTGCAGCTCCGGACTTTCTCTTGCATTTCCTGATGCAGTCCTTCCTTGCTTGC
Source organism: Brachycybe producta (assembly GCA_036925085.1). NCBI lineage: Eukaryota > Metazoa > Arthropoda > Diplopoda > Playtdesmida > Andrognathidae > Brachycybe > Brachycybe producta. Next base: position 3,930,235 of record JAUPFP010000019.1, read on the forward strand.
ATGGCCGGAATATCCCGCTGGTCCACATGGTCTTCTTCTTTGGCTGTGGTCTTAGCCACAGCCTCCAAAGGTCTTGGAACGGTGGAGAGAACACTGTGGGGGCCCGCCAATGATGGTCTACCCACGGTGGTCACACCACGCCCGTCAGACTCCAAAGAGTCCTCTGTGGCCTGGTAACGGCTCTGCCACTGCTGTCCTTTTGCATTACCACCGCCGAAGGTCGGACAATCACGGTCATCACCCTGATTCACGGCTTTCAGGCGGTAGCAATCGCTCTTTTCCGGGTTCTTGCCGTCCAATTTCTGCTGACTTTGGGCATCCCCAAAGTTCACGGTATTCAGACAGTTTGAACCCATCGGAAGAGCGCCTTTCGCTCCAGTGGAACCAGCACGACAACAGCCATGACAGTTCCACTTCTCCAACCATGTGTCCAGACGGTCCATGACGGTCTGACACATGGTGGAACAGGCATCTACGGTAGCCGGTCTATTCCTCTGCCTGTCCTTTCCCTGGTAACTTGCCGGAGGAGGGGCATCTGACCGTGGACGGGTGCCTGAATCTTCTTCAGCCGCCTCAACCTTGGTTACCACGGCGGTTTCACCATTGTCCACCTTTTTAGGGGTAGACACCCGGTGGGTCACCGAAAGAATAGACTGACCTGGAGGAGCCTTCACGTTAATGCTAACGTGAATGGAAATGGTGGTCTTCCCGGAAATTTCCTTCCGTTCAGTTAGACAACCCATGGTGGGTCGCTCATGGGTTTTCTCAAAAAACCGGGCGGTTCCCACATGCAGGCAAGTCTGGCTGCCTCCTCTCCCAGCCATCTGCCCAAACTAGCGGACGACTGGCTCTCTCCCACCAGGGCAGGGGTTCATTGAGCTTACCCTGGAGCGTTTCAAGCCCAATCCTAGGGGAAAACCCACTCACCTCAAACATCCTCGGTCTCCGCGGACGGAGATTGTACCGAGGTTGAGGGGGTCATCCACCTCAGAGTCAGTAGACTCCGAAGAAATGGATGGTGGTTTGGCATCGGAGTCACATTACTCCCCGCCGAAGCCTCCGGTTTAGCATCCTTATCGCTGCCTGCATCGGAGGAGGTTTCTGAGACTCCAAGTCCATCTTCCTCTCTCACGGTGCGGGTGGGTACGTATGGTTTCAGGTTGTCGACATGAAACTGGTCTCCCACATTCCGACCATACCCATCTATGAATTCTACCTCGTAGACTAGGTCGGAGTACTGCGACACAACCGTACCATGTTCAGCTTTATATGTTAAACTCCATTTGTTCGCTTGGCCGAGCTTCCCAGCTTGGTCCCTAATCCACACCTGTGCTCCAGGTGGGTATAGGGGTGGCTGCACTCAGCCAGTCATACTGCTCCTTTTGCCTTCTTTGAGCAGCGGTCAATTTCTGACGTGCCTGCTCCTTCACGGCTTGCTGGTCAGGCAAGTCGCGGATCGGACCATCCGGAATTAGGTTATCAACACCCATCTGAGGCTCACGGCCAAACAACAACTGATATGGAGAGACCTGCGTACTCTCCTGCATGGCAGTGTTATAAGCCCACACAGCGGGCCGTAATTTGTCCCACCAATCACGCTGTTCCTTTAACGGATCAAGGTACCGCTTGATGGTTTACATTACGGTCTTGTTCGTACGCTCCGTAAGCCCATTAGCTTGCGGATGGTACGCCGTCGTGAAGTGATGTGCTATGTTATAGCGCTCCCGGAACTTCAGCAGGACTTTGCTGGAGAACTGGGACCCACGATCCGAAATAAGAGCTTTCGGTGTACCATACACCAAAACGATCTTGTCCTTCAAGAACTTCACAACACAAGCGGCCGTGGCCCTTCGCACCGCTCTCGCCACACCGTACCGAGGGAAATAGTCAACCATGGTTAATACATAGGTGACTCCACCCACGGAGGCAGGAAACGGCCCAATGAAGTCCATTTCCCAGGTGTGAACTGGGTTCTTCAGCACAATCGGTTGCAGAAATCCCTGACTTCTTGCGAACTGTCGCGCTCGTTGACACACCAAACACGACTTAATGTATTCGGTGGTGTCACACTTCATACCGATCCAGTAGAAGCGTGAGCATAGTCGCTGGTCTTAAACATCCCGAAGTGACCAGCTTCGGGAGTGTCATGCAGCTTCCTCAGACAGAAAGCCCGGCATGACGCAGGCACTACCAGTACGGTTCGCAACCGATCCTGGATGGATCTGATGGCATACAACAAGTCGTCTGCCATCACAAACAGCCCGGAGGGCCGAGTTGGGGTCAGTGGTGATTTCCTTCACCACCTTTGCGCACCAGCCATCGGCTGCCTGCTCCTCGACCCAATCCACCTTCGTGCGGACTAGGTAAATCACCTCACTTACGTCAGACTCGATGTATTCAGGTAAAGAAAGGTCCGCAACATCACGCACAAGATACCGACTCAGTCAGCGTCCACGTGGAGTGTTCTCTTCTTAAACTGAACCTTGAACCGGTACTCTTGCAATTGCATCTGCCAACGCCCCAACCTGCCTTGCAAGTTCTTGGTGGTCAGCAGAGCACAAAGAGCATGGTGATCTGTTACGATCACGAACTCCCGGTTGAAGAGGTAAGGACGGAATTTACCCACAGCAAACACAATCGCCAAGCACTCCTGCTCGGTGACAGAATACCGTGTCTCTGCTCCTTTCATGAGCCGGCTTGAGTAGGCCAGAACACGGGGGAACTTGTCCTCCGGCAACTTCTGGTAGACTACGACACCCAAACCGTACCCACTAGTGTCGGTATGGATCATTACCTCACCACGTGGATCATACATGGTGAGTACCAGCGCTTCGGTTAAAAATGCCTTTAACCGAGCAAACGCTAGTTTGCACTGATCCGACCATTCAAAGGACGCATCCTTCTTTGTCAGTTCATGCAAAGGTCTTGCTACGTTGGCGAAGTCCTTGATGAACCTCCAGTAGTAACCGGCCAGTCCGAGAAAACTTCGGACGCCTGTCACCGTTGTCGGTACATCGAAGTCCTGGACTGTTCTTACGAGACTTGGGTCTGGAGCAACTCCCTTGGCACTCACTACGTGACCGAGATAACGCACTTTGTCAAAGCCGAAGAAACATTTCTTCGGCTGGAGTTTTAGCTCCGCCCCTCGTAACAGTCCCAGGGCAGTGGCCAATCTCCCAAGAAACTGCTCGAATGTGTTCCCGAAGACGATATCGTCTAGGTACACCAGACAAGTCTCCCACTTATGTTCTGCCAATAAGAGGTCTAGCGCTCTCTGCATGGTGGTTGGAGCATTACAGAGTCCGAAAGGCATTTTCCGGAACTCAAACAGACCTTGAGAGCAAATAAATGCCGTCTTCTCAATGTCTGGCTCAGCCATCCGAACCTGCCAGTAACCACTAGCCAGGTCCAAGGTAGCGAAGAACTTCGCACCGGCCAATGAGTCGAGCGCATCATCGATGCGAGGTAACAGATACTGATCCAGCTTCATCTGCGCATTCAGTTTCCGGTAGTCCACGCAAAAACGAAAGCCACCATCCTTCTTGCGAACAAGCATGATAGGGCTCGCGTACGGACTATGCGAAGGTTGGATGACGCCTGCATCCAACATCTTCGCCACCTCTTCCTTCTCGATCGCACGGGCCGCTGGAGCAGTTCGACGCAATCCTTCTCGCACCGGAGGTTGCCCACCGGTATCAATCGTATGTTCCACCAAGGAGGTTTCACCCAACTCGGTGTAATCAAACGCAAAATGATCCCGGTGCTCTAGTAGGAACTCTCGAAGTTGCCTTGCCTCCTCAGGCTTCAGATTGGGACCAATCTTAAGACATTCTATGAGGGTAGGAGCCGTCGTCACGTTGAGGACCTGGTTTCCGCATCCGGACGGCCCTCTCAATTTTGACTTGGCCTCCTCTTGTCGAACTGTCGCATGAGTGGGGCCTCCCCCTCTCAACTCAGACGGCTCTTCCAGCCCTACCACAAGGGCAGCCTCCACAGCTTGAGCCATGGCCACACCCTCCTCTGTCTCCAGGGCTATGGGTGCCTCTCCCACGTTCTCAAGCCAGATATTGTACTGGCATAACCTGTTGGCTTCGGCAATCCCTGCCACAGCCAACACACCACGTCCACCCAAGGCTTTGCGGTGTGGCTCTACGAGAAGCAGCTGGCCAGGGCCGGCATGCTCTACCAACCCCACTGATACAACACGTCGTATGTGAGGTGGTAGCCAGACATTTTCCCTCAGTCGCAGAGAACAAACTTCCCCGCTCCCGATAGGAACTCTGGTCTCGTGCAACTCTGGTGAAACAAGGTTCACCCACCCGTCAACCTTCTCAAGCGTCGGCGGGACTTCTGGGAGTTGCCGTCCCTGTGGCCGAGCCTCAGGTATCGGCGGTGGAACTGATTCCACCTCTACAGGTTTCCCAAACACTTGATCAGTGTAAGCGACTTGAAGGGCATCTGGATGTGTGGTCCAGACATCCTCCCGGAAATACACTTTCCGGTGCACGATATCCACCATCAGGCTGAAGCGTGTGGCATGATTAATGCCCAAAATCGCTTCGCTCCTCCCCAAGAAGAGATGCCTGGATGGTCTTCTGGTGGATGGTCAAGTCCACCAACGCAACACCTTCTACTACAATGGTGTGCCCACCCATGCCAAATAGGCATGACGGTACCGCCAGTACCTCAACGGGCAACCCCATCGCTTGTGCCGCCTTCATGCTCAGAATCGAGACTTTGGCTCCCGTGTCCACGATCATCTCCACCAGGAGGTGATCACCAATGGACACGTACACCCCTGGTGCCACCCGAGAATATGCCCGGCTCTGCAATTCAGGATTGGGAACCCGTGAGTTCCCACCATCGAACTTCTGCCCCACGTACACATCACCATCCACACAGGACGTTAACACCAGACGAGCAGAAGTCGGGGGTCCAGCCTCACTATCTTGAGACTCCCCCAGCCCGGCGGAAGGTATGGGCACACCAACTCTTCCCACCTGCTCGATGAGTGCACGATCCAGCACCTCACCACTAGGCATATAGGGTGATGGGGCAAACCAGTTATCCAACTGGGATACCATGGCCTCCAATGTGGAGCATGGCGTCGGAAATACCCACTTGGTAACTTCCGGGTCAGCAGACCTTGACAGAGGCACCCCTGCTCCTCGCAGCACATCCACATACCTGGAGACTGACCGAAGGTATGTCCCTTCATCACAGTGCCGATGATGTCGGTCACCTGAGTTAAGCATTTCCGGTCGCTCATCACTCAGTATGGTGGCGACCGGCGGCGGTTTAACGAAGACGTTTCTTCGTTATTCTCCATGAGTCTGTAGTAGAACTGGCCATCGATTATGGTGGCCAGGTACTTTCGACCCTTCAGCCACACCGGCGCGAAGCCTGGCGTTGGCTGGAGCTTCTGGCTTGCACCAGGCTTCACTCCGGCAACATGTCCCTTTGCCCCAGCATCGGGACAGTCTCGTCTCAGGTGCCCCATTTGGTTGCACCCAAAACACGGGCCAACTCGCCGGAGTGATCCTCCTGACCCACGGTCCGACCACAAGGCGTTGCCACCGGCTGTCCTCCACCAGAGCTTGCCTGCCTCCCTCTCTTCTTACTCCTGGTTTTGGTCACTGCTTTGTCTGACTTGGACGGTGCAGCGGCTTTCGCATCTGACATGTTCGAAGAGGAAGCTTTGGCAGAGCTCCCAGAGCTAGCCGTAGAACCATAGGGTCCAGAGGAACCACTCGTGTACGGGCAGGTAATCTACCTGCCGTCAGCATATCGGCTTCAACAAGCCATGCCCTACAGGCAAATACCTCTACCATCTCGGCCTGGAAACCGAACATTTGATCAGTGATGGCCGTCAGGAGCTTCTGATTGAAACGAATGAGCCGACAGCTCTCAGTTTTTTTCGGACACACGCGTTCTGACAGTTCAAAGAACCGCCAATAGAGAACGCTTGTACAGACTCGTGCGTACGCTGCTTCATCGTCTCAAACTCCGAGAAGCAGACACGAGCCTGATTGCTCGAACTGAATCAGCTACTCATAGTCTCTTTCAGTTCAACCCAGGTGAGGTCCGGAAGAGTTTCCACCAACGAGGCGTAATACTCCTCCGCTGGACTATCAAGCAGGTACGTAAAGTAGCTGCACCTGGACTCATCCGTCCAGTGCTGAGCCCGAGCCTTCGCTTCGAACATACAGAGGAAAGGCGCCATATCCTTTCTGCCATCGTAACGGACAAACGAGTGGACTGGGTTGAAAAACCCAAATGCCTGAACCTCCGTATGAACCGCTGGAGCGGACATCCAAGCAGCGGCACTAACCCTGCGAGGCGGCCTGCTCCGGTTTGCCGAAGTATCAGACACGGATTCAGCTACCGAAGGTAATGCCAGGCGAACTGCCGGTTGCCGCACAGATGTGAGAGGAATTTCCCAGCCAACTCCACTTGGAATCGGTCGGTGTCGTCCCGTGGAGGTGCCAGCCTGGCAGTGAAAACCGTGGAACATCCCTCGGTTCAATCACCGACCGGGATAACCGTCCTTTCACCCGAAGGATGTCGATCCCCTAGGCGTTCTCCACGTGTTGCTGCTCGGAGAGTGTGGCCAAAAAGGCCCGTCCTTTCTGAGCAGTCTTGTGCGGGATTTCCACCAGCTCCCGAAGGAGTTGACCGCGATGTCCAACCGGACGGACGGTGGTGGAAGCCTAGACAACCGGCCGTGGCCGATCGCCATCCCCAATGAGATCACCGTCGGATCCACTGTCTTCCAATGGATATTTTCTGGGGAGAATGTCACTGCGGCATTTCCGCACCGTGACCCATTCATCCCGGAAATCACCGTCCATGCTACCGTTCCGTACCGCTGTTTCCAGTGGTACGCCCCCTTCTGCCCCAAGTGGACGGTCGACGGTGCGGCCACGTAACTCTAACCCCGCATCCGTACCGATTTCCCGACCTTCCGTCGGTAATTTCGGTCAATCCGGCCAAAACCACCAAGAAACGAGATCCCACCATCGAAAATGGTAAATTTACGGACCAAAGTCCGTAAAACACCGTAACAAACGTATGGAACCATGCAAAACCGCGGTATCACGGACAAAAGTCCGCACCCCACGGTGTAGTTGCGGTAAAAGCACTTCACAACCACTTTCCACCATGGCACAACGGACAACCATCTGAAACCCTCGGTATAATTGCGGTTGAAAACCTCCGTGTAATTGCGGTTGAAAACCTCCGTAACCGCTTTCCACCACGGTACAACGGACCAAGGTCCGAAACCCATGGTGAAATTACGGTCAAAAACCTCCGTAACTGCGTTCCACCATGGTACAACGGACCAAAGTCCGAAACCCACGATGAAATTACGGTCAAAGAGGTAACCGAGGTTACCCAACGGTTTCTGTCGCCGTCCCACGGACCAAAATCCGTGCCCAGCAGCGTACTAACATGGCACAGTGATTTGACCGTCGAAACGGTCAAATCCACGGTCTAAAACCGTGCAAGAGGCTGGGTACGAGTACCCGGCGCCTCCACCAATTGTAACGACCCGACTGGTCCGTCACAATACCTCAAATAAATTTGTATACAGTCGAAAGACTTTCCAAACTTACCCGGCTCCAGACTCCGATTACGGGGACGGGATCGTACCCGTAGCAGTCCTCTGCACGGTAACCTCTGGGTCACGTTGACTCCCACTGAGTCTCCCTCGCTGGACACGACAGACCGATCCACTGCCACAACAAGTCACGTCATCTTGTCGGCTCGCGGTGAGAGGTCTCACCGCGAGCCGACGCAAGTACCGGCCGACAAGATGACGAAAACGGATGGTGAAACCCCGTATAGTTTCCCCCTTCCCGGCGGTACTCCCCAATAACTGACACGACACAGTGTAAGAAGAAAATAAAATAGATGTTTATTAACACTTACTCAGTAAGTACATAGTAAGGCAAACAAAGCCACACAAAGCACAATGGAGGCAAACAAAGCCACACAAAGCACAATGGAGGCCAACAAAGCCAACCAAAGACCAAAGAAGATCCAGAAGAACAAAGGAGGCCACCCTGGCCTCCAGCTGAGATCTTTTCCAGTCAATTGCCTACAACACACTGCCCAGATTCAATGGCTGACCAAGCCAATGAAACCTCCAGGTAACTCCACCTGGAGGGGACAGTGGATCGTGTCGGCTCGCGGTGAAACAGGAGTTTCACCGCGAGCCGACATGATTTACCGGCCGAAAGAGGTCGGAAAGGACGGTGGAGTTGAACCCAAACCGGCAACCCACCCTCCCGCGGTAAACCCCCAAGAAAAACACACGGACACAAAGTAAGATGAGTAAAAGTGTTTTAATTACACTTATGATGCATATTTTATGACAGTGATGATTATATACAAAAGCTGGCTGGTTAATTCAACCAGCCAGGCACTATACAAAAACAAAAGACCTAATGGCGAAGGCACACAAAAGACCACATGCCGGACAGTGGAGGTCACCCAGACCTCCACCCACAGGTCTAGTCAGAAGAGGTGCCTACAACACACTGCCCAGATCCTGTGGCTGACTAGGCCACAGGAAACGTCCAGGCAACTCCACCTGGAGGGGACAGAGGTCACATCTGACCTCTCACCCATAGACTTCATGGTGAGAGGTCTGCTGGCACCAAATTGGCGTTCGTCCCAACAGCCTACTGTAGCTGTCAGGCAGACCACCGTAGGAAAATTCGTCTGCTCACTCAAAAATTAAAATTGAGCAGACCAGGTTGCCACACCACCTGCAACAAAATGTCATCAGACCTAAAATCATGTACACATTCTGACGATGAATATGGAGTGATATGAAATTTCGATTTTTTAAAAACATAATTTTTTTTAAAAAAAATCGAGATTCTTCTTTCTAGTTGTAGCATCTGAAAGGGAGATTATTCCTATTATTAAGGAGGGGTGTTTTTCTATGTTCTGTTATTATATTTGTACTTACATGTACATGTAAGTGACTAATTCTCATGTGTGTTCTATGCCCACATGTGTGCAAGTACACATGCGCACAAGTGTACATGTGTGTGCACATGTGCACAATTGTACATGTGTGTGCACATGTGCACAAGTGTGTACATGTGTGTGCACATGTGCACAAGTGTGTACATGTGTGTGCACATGTGCACAAGTGTTTACATGTGTGTGCACATGTGCAAAAGTGTGTACATGTGTGTACACATGTGCACAAGTGTGTACATGTGTGTACACATGTGCACAAGTGTGTACATGTGTGTACACATGTGCACAAGTGTGTACATGTGTGTACACATGTGCACAAGTGTGTACATGTGTGTACACATGTGCACAAGTGTGTACATGTGTGTACACATGCGCACAAATGTGTACATGTGTGTACACATGCAGACAAGTGTGTACATTTGTGTACACATGCGCACAAGTGTGTACATGTGTGTATACATGCAGACAAGTGTGTACATGTGTGTATACATGCAGACAAGTGTGTACATGTGTGTACACATGCGCACAAGTGTGTACATGTGTGTACACATGCGCACAACCGTGTACATGTGTGTACACATGCGCACAACCGTGTACATGTGTGTACACATGCGCACAACCGTGTACATGTGTGTACACATGCGCACAACCGTGTACATAAGTGTACACATGCGCACAACCGTTTACATGTGTGTACACCTGCGCACAACCGTGTACATGTGTGTACACCTGCGCACAACCGTGTACATGTGTGTACACCTGCGCACAACCGTGTACATGTGTGTACACATGCGCACAACCGTGTACATGTGTGTACACATGCGCACAACCGTGTACATGTGTGTACACATGCGCACAACCGTGTACATGTGTGTACACATGCGCACAACCGTGTACATGTGTGTACACATGCGCACAACCGTGTACATGTGTGTACACATGCGCACAACCGTGTACATGTGTGTACACATGCGCACAACCGTGTACATGTGTGTACACATGCCCACAACCGTGTACATGTGTGTACACATGCCCACAACCGTGTACATGTGTGTACACATGGGCACAACCGTGTACATGGGTGTACACATGCGCACAACCGTGTACATGTGTGTACACATGGGCACAACCGTGTACATGGGTGTACACATGCGCACAACCGTGTACATGGGTGTACACATGCGCACAACCGTGTACATGGGCGTACACATGCGCACAACCGTGTACATGGGTGTACACATGCGCACAACCGTGTACATGGGCATACACATGCGCACAACCGGGTGCATGTGCATACACATGCGCACAACCGGGTGCATGTGCGTACACATGCGCACAACCGGGTGCACGTGCGTACACATGCGCACAAGTGTGTACACGTGCGTACACATGCACACAAGTGTGTACACGTGCGTACACATGCACAAATGTGTTTACACGCGTGTACACATGGGCACAAGTGTGTACACGTGTGGGCACATGTGCACAAGTGTGTACACGTGCATACATGTGCACACAAGTATGTACACATGCACACAAGTGTGCACACATGCATACATGTGCATACATGTGCATAGACATGTGCACAAGTGTGTATGTTGTAATTTGAATTTGGTTAACTCAGTTTTAATTAGCCACTAGAGGTTTGTTTTAATTAGTTACTAGGGTTTTTTGCATTTGGGGTTTGAAACTGTTGTTGGGGTCAGTGTTTGTGATGATTCCAGGATGAGGTCTTCATGAAATATTATATTTTGATATACTGTAAGTTTATAATGAAATAAGAAAGAATCAGAAAGTTAATATAAAATTTAGTAAGTATACAATTTAGTATTTCTTAATTAAGAAAATTAGAGTGGTCCTGGAATTATGGCAGCACTCATTAGAATATTGTAGGTCATGATCTCTTTATGTTATACACATTTGTAAATGTATTAAATGTAATAATTATTTGTTATACACATTTGTAAATGTATTGAATGTAATAATTAGTTGTTATAATTTAGTTATTTAATGTTATTCTGTAATTAATTATTTATGTAAATGAGATAACCTTTGTAAAATATAAATTAAATCATTTTGTTACATATAATTAAATATTAATAAAACAAAGCAAGACTAAACGAAATTAGAAGTGTACAGAGATTAAACAAACATTCAGATTATTATAAGTGTACATTTGCGTCCACACATGAGCGCAAGTGTGCACACGTTCATACACATGTGTGCAAGTGTGCACCATTTGTACACATGTGCGCAAGTGTGCACACGTGCATACACATGTGCACTATTGTGCACACATGCATACACATGTGCATACACATGTGTGCATGTGTGTACACATGAGTACACATGTGCGCATTTATGTACATATGCATACACATGTAACATTGAAAAAAAATTGGTTATTTGATATATGAAAACATATTAAAGCAATGGAGGTTTATTGGGTTCCTTGAATCCCTTGTTATTCTATTAGTTCATACACATTGTCGATTTGTTCTGTTGTGCACGTTTGAATTTGAATTTAAAAAGTTACTCTGCAAGCAGCCATAAAGGCCTATGGCAGAGGGACAAGAGTCCAAGTGCAGCATAAAGAATGCATTGTCAAAACCAGAAAATATAAAACCCCATTGATATAAACACAACAATTTCAATAATTTTTATTATGCTGCAAATATGTGCATTGTCAAAAGAAAAAATTATGACTCGTATAAAATATGTTTTCCCTGCACAAGATCCCCGGCAAGTGAGTTCCATTGTCGAATCGCCCTAGGAACAAATGACCAGTAATAAGAATCTGTTCATGCAAAAATCTTCCCAACCTTGTTAGAGTGGTCACCCCTATTCAAATATAATGCCTTGCAAAGTTTACTTGAAGTAGGTTTAGGGCAAGAGCCTTCTAGCATTCGATTAAAGATATTAGGACTAAAATCTGAACATCTGGCATGTAAACTATCCCAACCAACCTCTGAAAGCATTTTAGTTACACTGTCAGCATATCCATATTTACCACAACTGAGCTGCAGTATTCTAGATGGGGCCGTACTAATGATTGATATGCTATACATTTTACCTCCCTGGGACACCTTAGAACACGTTGACTAAAGTTTAGCATCTGCATAGACTTGGAAATAATCTGTTCGACATGCAGCTTCCAAGAAAGTTTAGCTGTAATCCTTACCCCCAAATATTTATAAGAATCTACATCATTAAGTGGAATGGCCCCTATTTTATATGGAAATATTACTGGATTCCTTCATCTAGCTACCCTCATTACACATTTTTCCTTATTAAGTTGAAGTTGCCATTTAGAACACCATGCCTCTATTGCTTTCAAGTCACTATCAGTAATATGGCAATCATTGTCAGAGGTAACCTCACGATAAATTATTGTATCATCTGCAAATAGCCAGCAATTGCTGCTAACTTGACTGCTGAGGTCATTGATATATAAAAGAAACAGAAGCGGACCCAACACTACCCTGAGGAACCCCTGATGTGTAACCCCTATCCAGTCAGATTCAGACCCACCTGCAACAACCCTGTTTCCTATCACTCAAAAAAGAATGCACCCATTTATAGTTTTGAGTGAGAAACTGTGTCAAATGCCTTGCAGAGATCAAGAAAGACCAAATCTATCTGACTGCCTTTGTCTAAAATTTTCTGAAGGTCATCAACTAAAATAATATGCTGGGTTTCACATGAACACTCCCTCTAAACTCTGTTGAAAAATTAACTGAAGGTATGGACCCAACTTGTGTGCAAGATTTTTTAAAATGATAGCATACATCCCATCTGGACCACAGGTTTTATTTGAGTCTAATTTTAGAAGTTGCTTGACTATCCCATCTGCAGTTATTACAATTTGATCCATACAAAGAGATGTTGAAAGAACACCCTTGTATTGTTCATTTAATAAGGTAGCTTTTCCTACTGGATCTAAAACAAGCTCCCCATTTGTGTCAACGAGAGAAGGAATAGATTCTCTACTTCGCCTAGAATTCTTGATGTAATGCCAAAATAATTTTGAGTCCGTTTTTAACCATTCTCCAAGTGTTTCTGTTTTAAAATTGCCATGAGCTATCAAGATTTCCCGTTTTGCTGCTGTGCGTGCAATACGGAATTCATTGGAATTTATGAATGTTGGGTGATTTCTAGCCCTATTCCTCCATAAGTGTTGCTTACAAAGAGCCCTTTTAACTTTGCTAGTGTACCATACCGGAGTGGCACAGTCCCTAACTACCTTGGTTGGAATAAACGAGGAAGACCCACTGAAAATTAAACTATGAAATCGTGACCAATTCAAATTCACATTTTGAGGATGAAAACGTTCTTTAAATTTATGAAAATTATCTATCAAGTGTGACTTAAAACCATCCCAATTACATTTATTAAAAAGAAACTACTCTTAACCTCAGAAATTTTTTCCACACATGCATTAACATCACATGATACAATCTGATGATCACTAATTCTCCCTGATACCTTAACATTGGATAATGACTCCGGACTATTAGTCAGTACTACATCAAGAATTTTGTCATTTCTGGTTGGTTTAGTTACAACTTGGTCCATAGAATAAGTACTCATACTGTCTAAAAATGAAACTGCTAACGGCCCGTCACTGCCACTGATCACCATATGCATTTCCCAGTTGATGTTTGGAAAATTTACATCACCTCCTAAAATAATGGTTGGACTATGGTATTTACGATGAAGTGTCCAAAAAAGTTCTTACACTAGTGGTATCTGCTATGGAGGATCCCGTTGGCCGATAAAAAGAATATAAAAACACCTTTTTATCATTCTTTAGCCTTAAACTACAGCATACTATTTCACAGTCTGTTTCAAAACTTGATTCCCTGCGACTATGAAATATTTGTGAAATAGCTATGAAAACCCCACCCCCCAGAACGACCAACCCTGTCTCTACAGTACACTGTGAAACCATCTGGAAATATTTCAGCATTATTAACACATTATTAACTTCATCAAGCCATGACTCTGTACCAAGAATTATATTGCAACCAGTCTCCTCTACTGCCGCAATGAACTCAGGAACTTTGTTTCGTAGACTCCTACAGTTAACCACCATAACCTTTACATGTGAAGGTATAGCTGGAGTGGGTTTTCCTAAATGATTTCCTTCCTGCACAATGTTTGACAAAATGATACCTGAAACAAACGAACTATTGCTCCCAGCAACAAGCTGTGGAGCATTCATATTAGTATCAACCCCCTAAAGCATTTGCGCCTAAACCCCAAAACCTTACCCTAAAAAATGCTTAACAAAATCACCTATCTTTTTACCCACAATCCTACCAGCCCTGTAATTAAAATGAACTCCGTCCCTGCTCCAGGAACCCCCAAAATTGATCATAGCTGCCCTCCAGTCTATAACCTGGGCCCCCACCTTACTACATGCTTCAATTAATCTATCATTTACATAACGTGCCTTTACGAGTAACTATATCTCCCCTCTCAGGAATAGCACTAACTTTAACAGTAACTCCAGCCCTACAACGTAAAGTATGCTTTGCTAAGTCAGCTAGCCCGTCTAAAACTTCTTCTCCAAACTGTCTACACACATCATTAGTCCCCACTTGCCCTTCTCCACTTTTTCCCCACATACCATTCTTTTGATATGTTCCTTAATATCTTTAGTCTGAGCCCCTGGTAAACAAGCTACACTCACTTTTTCTCTATCTTCCCAACCACCCACTTATCAAGCCTTTTGACATTACTATCACCTACAAAAATTACTGATCTGCCTTACTGGTCACCCCTTCGAAAATAACCCCACCCTCATTTTTTTTTCAGCCTTACTAACATTCTTCTTACACTCACTAGTGCTCATCATTTTTCTTACCCTTACTAACACCCTTCTTACGCTTACTAATACCTTGCTTCTTACCCTTGCTAACACCCTCCTGAGCTGCATTTAAATTCCCTACACTTGCTTTCTTAGACTTCCCAGACCCCTTGTACCTCTGCTCTACATTTACACTTTCTACTATCTCTACAGATCCCACTGATAATTCCCTAAAAACATTAAACCTGTTCTTTACTGGAGTACATTCTGAGGCTAGAGCTGGCCTAACCTTTCTTCTCTCTTTTTCTAAAACAACTCCCAAACCTACACCCCCAGTATTATGCTTAAGGGGTGTAGCAAAAGGCACAGATTCTCTGCTGTGGGAAGGGCCTGGCTGTGACTCAAACACGGCCAGCCTCTCCCTCAGCCAAGCCACCTCTACCTCAAGCTGCACCACCTTCTCCTTCAACTCATTTTCAACACCCTTCCCAGACTCAACCTGTTTCCCAGACTGCTTGTTTCCCAACCTTAACTTTCCTAGACCTAATATTAACCATTCTAACTTTCTAACAACTTTAATTCCTAACAACTCTGAATTAGAAACTAGATTCAAAATAAAATGGCAGTAAGAGAAATTTATGAAGTTTGATTTGTTTATATCTAGTATGGCTTCTTCAAACAGAAATCCAGTATGGCGTCTTCAATGCAAAACAATGAGAAATTAGTGTTTTTGGCAAAACGTTGATATCTCTCAAACCAATGTTCAGATATGTTCAGATTTTCGTGTTCAGCATGCCAAATACTACTAGATTACATAAACAGGAAAAACCGATTATCGAAATAAACCTCGTTATTAATGTAGACACCGACACGTGGCGTTCCTAACAGTGCAAATTGTCTGCTTCTGAACTTTGCACAACTTGCCAAACCTCATGTATTTTTATTGTGTTTAAATATGCTAGAAACTTTTCTCTGGTTTTTACTAGTTAAGCCGTTGTATATTAAACAAGAACACCTTCGTTGAAAGTGATTAACAATATAGGCCTGCAAATGCTTTTAACGTTTTATTTTTAATTGCGTAAATTAGCGGAAGTAACTAGAAAAAGTCTAATAGAGAAATCTTTCCTGTAAGAAATCGGCTTGAAAATTAATTGCATAGAAAATGCAATTTTGTAAAAAAAAAAAACAGATTGCTCATGAAATTAAAGAAAGAAACGTTTTGCTTGACTGAAGTTTTTGTTTTGTTTCAGAGAAATCTACAACCGCCTTTACCAATAGACATTGCTGTGAGCTTTTACATTCAATCTCACAAGTTGATATTTGCTGTGTATCACGTTCAGCATCATCATGGATCCACAAAATTTGATGTTTATCAATCAGAATGTTCTGTTCCGTGGCTCAATGAAGTGTTAGTTTTCTTCTCAATGGCCTTACAACTTTGCCAGCAACTTAAAGGAAAAGTAAGAAGCTACTAAAATGTAGCATCAATGGGATAAAGTGGGTTAAATGTTTTCATCTTTTGTTTTATGTTATTTAAGGTCGGAGTTTTTTCTCAATACAGAGACGTTCAACTCACAATTCCAACAACCTTATAATCGATACGGATTTCAATTCATATAATAAGTCGTTTTTTGTATTCTTTTATATTATTGTTAGCAAGTAAAGGTTAATTCCTTTTCTGTTATATTGAACCTAAAATCGGCTTATTATTCAGATCCTGCTCTTTTATTTTTCAATGGAACAAAAGTAATGTACCAAAACGTGTAATTATCAGGCCAATGTTACTTAAGAAGTATTCATGTTGTAAGTTAATAGAATTACTTTTATTCATAAGGGCTTTAATTGCTTTCAAAATTTTCACAGTTTTCTTCCATCAATTCCATGCTTTTAATTGTCATAATTTATGCATTCATAAGTTCATAACAGTTTCATGATGCATGCTGGTATTTATAAGAGTGGATTCATTTAATTAAATAACTTCATTTAAATCAGTGATTTGAAACGCAGTTAAAAACAAAGGGATTTTTTTTAAATTAAGAAAAATTCACACTTTAATTGTTTATACATGTACATATGTTATTCTTTTATTAGCTAGAAAATAAGGAGAGACTGAAGAACAAGGAAAATGAATGAAGTCGAATCTAAATAAAATCAACTGTTGCACATATTCTGAATAAAAACGAAATTAAACAACCTCGATACTGAATAATAGTGAAAATGAACAAAACCGAAATTGATGCAGTATATGAACAAAGGTGAATTTGAACAACATGGAATGGAGGAAGATAAAGACGATGGAGTTTGGGGTGGCTGACTTCATTCTCAAGGTAACAGATTATATTGGACTACCTATGAAAATGAATTTTTGGCATCGCTCATTTCACTAATTTGGGTAGGTTGATATCGGGTTCCCGGCGAGATAGTGATACCCCTTCTCAAATCTGCACGCAAGAAAGCTGATACATTTTATATCGTTTACACACGAATATAGTTTATTTCAACTTTCTAACCATCCAAAATTAATGTCAACAAATCGGGCTGATTCGAAATTCCGGTTTCTTAGTTCTTTAGATTCTATGTTGTGCAGTATCTTTGTTGTTCATTTTCTATGTTCTTCAGATTTGATCTTATTCAGGTTCATTTTTATTCATGTTTGCTGCTATTCAGGCTTCCCGAAAATAAGATATTCATTACTTACTTGAGCTGTCAATACTACAGCTAAATTAGACCATAACTACGACTTTTAGAATGTAAAATGTAAAAATAGTAAAAATTGTAAAATTAATAAATGATGAAAGGGCATGTTTATAAAAGTATTTGTTTCATATTGTTATTGTTATGCATATACATTTTTAATGTTAAATACTGCTTTTCCTAAGTCATGATTTAAGTCGTGATTTAAATTTTTTTTTATTTTTTCTCACCCTATTTATCCATTGTCCCAAATGAAATCTATGATTATTCAATGACAGCGTGCAAGGGTGAGAGTGATCGACCCGTGCTTTCCACGTGCTAACAACAATAGCGCCAAAGTAAAGTAAAAATATTATTCGTGAAATTTCGATGTAAAAAAAACTTGAAAACGAATAATTTTTAAATTTGATCTACCATTCTAATTTTTAAAACACATTCTAAACAGAATAATTAAGTGTTCCATAAGCATTTATACTTCAAAACCACCTTAAAGGTATTTTCATGTTGTAATCTATAAAATGAAGCTTTTTATTAGTTTGACAGTGACCCAACTATTAGCAGACAATATTTTTTAAATTTATTTTTATAGAAAATCATGTTTGGAAGATATGGATATGAAAGAATATGAAAATACTATTAATACAGTTGTCAATCTAGTTTATGTGATGATGTAGTTTGTGCATACCACCAAAATAGTAGGTGCAGACAAAATCCTGGTGGTGGTCTGCTCCTGTTGCCCAAAACTTTGGCTCATCCATATGGGGCTCCGGGCGCCTTATGGCCTGAGGGTAGGGCATCCACTTTAGGTTTGCCTGCTGTGGTGGCTGCATCCTTAGACTGGAAGTATGCAAAACCTAAAAGGGACAGGCAAGTGGAAAAGAAGGCTTCACAGGATTTAGCTTCTTCTACGAGTAAAATCGGCACCTCTGTCAGTGGTGGTGTTGACAAGGAACTAAATTGTTCCGGCCCTCACACTGAGTAGTGTAACGACCCGTCCGGTCCGTTACAATACCCTTGGCAAGTTTGCTCCCAACTCACCCAATCCAGACTTTTGGGGACGGGATCACAGCTGTAGCTGCCCTCTCGCACTCCTTTTCTCGGGTGGTGCCAGCCAACCCTAAGTCTCCCTTGTCGAAAACCGCCGGACAAATAACTGACGACACGGCCAGTAACCCACGGTGAAATCAAGGAATTTGCTGCTGTGGAACTGGCACCCGTAACTAGCTGTACAAGACAGTGACAAGACGGTGAAACCCCACCCCATAGTCCCACCCTCCTCATGGTTACTTCCCGAAGATAACACACGGACACAGTGCAAGTAAGATAAGGATGAAGATTTAATAACACTTACTCAGTATTTACATAACTACTGCCGGTCAACTCGACCAGCAGGCAAAACCATTACACAGCACAATGAAAATATACAAATGATGCTTGCCTCCAGCAAGAAAGTGTTGTCTGTCTTTTGGTCAACTACACTGTCCAGGATAATGGCCGGCCTGGCCATTAAATCCCCCAGGTAACTCCCACCTGGGGGTGGACAGTGCCAACATCTGACCTCTCACCTATTGGCTTCAATCGGGAGAGGGCTACTGGCTCCAATGTGGCATCTGCCTGGCTGCCTACTCTAAGCAGCCTAGCAGACAACCATCAGGATTCTGTCTGCTCCTTCCAATTCAAGAAGGAGACAGACAGAGTCGTCACAGTAGACAGGTAAGCATTAGCAATAGCTAACTCATCCCAGGATGGAATGGTGAAGTTGAGAGGGTTGTGACAGCTTGGTTTCCTTCTTTGTTTTATTAAAAGGAGCATATGAATTCCCTCGTGGCTGTCTGCCAGGCTGTTTATGGCAGCCAGATGAATGCCATGTTGTGTCTAGCAGACCCTCTCACCATACATTTCTGTGAGTGAGGCCTAGTTCTCACAACCTTCTTGTAGCTCGGACTAAAATAGCCTTGGCTAAACGACTGTGTTCACATGTGACTTTGACTTTGTGACCCGCCTAAAGGTGGCGCTCACTACAGCATATTTATTTCATTTTTATAAATTTGGCACTGGCCATTATGTGTGGACATTGTGCGTGTGTACAGCCTGCATAATGTATACACTGTGAACGGGAAAAAAAACGAACCTCTATAATAGATAGAAAAATGAACACTAATATTAAAAAAATGTTATTGAAAGCAAAACTATTTTAATTCCAATTACAATATTAACTTTTTATAGTTATGCGCTATACAAGTTAAAATCTGAAGGCAGAGTGACGTCATTTTTACCAAAACACCCTTTACAAAATGGCGTTCAGTGAGGAAGACCGAATAGTAATACAATTTTTAAGTCAAAATCAGAATTACAGTGCAAAACGTTTTCTTAGGGAATTTCCAGAAAAATAATGGAAACTTGGTGGACTAAACGCCCTTCTGCGTAAGATTGATAGAACTGGTTCGTGCAGGCGTCAAGCGGGGAGCGGTAGACTGCGTACTGCAAGAAATAACGAAATAAAATCGACAAAGTTTTTCATATGTTATGTTGTTATAGAGGTTCGTTTTTTTCCGTTCACAGTGTACATAATTGGAGGGAAAATGGCTGATATTGTACATACTAACAAAACTGAATTGCATGAGTCTTCATTCAACACACTAAATGCAACATATTTTAATTGTAGGTAGGTTGATGATTTATAGTTTATGGAAATAAGTAATTATTAAATAAAGATCAATTGATAATTTTAAATTATTTTAATACATTAACAAATAGACTGAAACATCTAACAATGGAAATAGAAAATGAATGACGCCATTTTCTATTCAGATTTATGACCACCAGGTGGCGTACGATCAAGTTAACTTTGTCTTGCATTCACACTAAATAATGTGTAGGCTACATATGGGCAACCAAGGCTACCTAACCAAAGCTAACATTTGACATTGACCACCATCTAGTGTGTTCTCACAACCTTCTTGTAGCTCGAGCTAAAATAGCCTTGCCTAAACGACTGTGTTCACATTTGAGCAGCTACATATGGGCTTCGTGACCTGCCTAAAGGGGGCGCTCACTACGGCATATTTAATTTATTTTTACAATTTTGGCACTGGCCATTATGTGTGGACATTGTGCTGTGTATAGCCTGCATAATGTATACATAATTGGAGTGAAAATGGCTGATATTGTCCATACTAACAAAACTGAATTGCATGAGTCTTCATTGAACACTCTAAATGCAATATATTTTAATTGTAGGTAGGTTGATGATTTAGAGTTTATGGAAATAAGTAATTATTAAATAAAGATCAATTGATAATTTAAATTATTTTAATAAATTAACAAATAGACTGAAACATCTAACAATGGAAATAGAAAATGAATGACGCCATTTTCTATTCAGATTAATGACCACTAGGTGGCGTACGATCAAGTTAACTTTTTCTTGCATTCACACTAAATAATGTGTAGGCTACATATGGGTAACCAAGGCTACCTAACCCTAGCTAACATTTGACATTGACCACCATCTAGTGTGTGTTCTCACAACCCGTATACATAGGCTAAGTCCTTAGCCTGAGCTACATGAAGGTTGTGAGAACTAGGCATTATACATAGGGTAAGTCCTTAGCCTGAGCTACATGAAGGTTGTGAGAACTAGGCATTATACATAGGGTAAGTCCTTAGCCTGAGCTACATGAAGGTTGTGAGAACTAGGCAGGAGATTTAAGATGTTGCTACTGTCCCCCAGTACGAGTTACCTGGGGGTATTTAATGTCCAGGCCAGCCATTAATCACTGAAATCTGGTCAACAACCTGTTCGAGGCCAGCTGGCCTTCAACCCAAATGGCGGATGCTCATGTTATTGTTTTAGGATTGTATAATGGGTTGTTCTGGTGGCCAAGCAGGCCAGCAGCCTTGTAATTATTTATTGAGGGGAACCCCCATGCTTTTACCATTGCTACGGTCTGGTAAACTCATGCCAGTATGCTACAGACTTGATGCATTCACTGTAATCAGGGCCGTTTTTAGGGGCGTGCGAGGCGTGCAGCCGCCGGGTGGGGGGCGCCGTCTCTGGAGGGGCGCCAAAAAATGAAAAAAAACATTTTTTTTTTGGAAATTTTTGAAACTTTAATTTTTATAAATTCAATACCTGATGGGGGTAAAAGTAAAAGTCAACTTGTATACAAGAGTACGTCAAGATCCTACCCAGGTAACACACTGACGTTGATTCAACGTTGATTTTTGGTCAAATGGTTGGATTTTCGTCATGGTCAGCTTTCCAACTGTTTTCCAACGTTTTAAAAACGTTTGGATATGTGAGTTGGAAAAACGTATTTTTATGTCGAATTTCAGACACATTTTCAACGTTTTTCCAACTGATTTCCAACGTTTATTATATGTTGTTCCAATGACTATTTTACAACCATTTTGCAACCAATAATCAACTGAAAATCAACCGTTGATTTAACATTGGTTGATCAACCTTAAAACAACGTTGTTAAATAGTTGGATTGGTAATGCAAATCCAACGTTGAAGACCGACTATTTTACAACCATTATACAACCAATAATCAACTGAAAATCAACCGTTGATTTAATGTCGGTTGATCAACCTTAAAACAACATCGTTAAATAGTTCGATTGGTAACGCAAATCCAACATTGAAGACCGACTATTTTACAACCATTATACAACCAATAATCAACTGAAAATCAACCGTTGATTTATTCAAGTGGGATATGCAACGATAAATCAACAGTTGACTATCGTTGCATGTCCAACCTGAAAACAACGAGAAGCATAAGAAAAAAGCCATACATATATGTATTTTTATCTTTTGATATGTCTTAAAATATATAGTATTGAAGTATGTAAATATGTAATATGTAATGTATGTGCAATGTATATGTAAGTATGTAAATGAAGTGTCATATACACTGTGAACGGAAAAAAACGAACCATTTTTTTAATATTAGTGTTCATTTTTCTATCTATTATAGAGGTTCGTTTTTTTCCTTTCAGTGTAATTATAAGCATACTTTATTTACGTATATGCAACTTAAGATTAGTCTCTTTATAGTTTAGATTAGTCTCTTTATTGTTTCCAAGCCTAATAAAGCCTTATTTAGCAAACCCCAAACAAGATGTCATCGTGGCGTAGTGGGTAAGTGACTGGATCGAGACATTGGAGGACACAAGATCGAATCCCTGCTGGTTCTGGTAAGTACTAATTAGTGTTTAAAGTGTTGAAAAGTTTGTCATTGGCTTGGTATGTATTAGGGCAGCTGGGACAATTAAAATTCACATTTTTAATTTTTTAGTTTTTAATTAATACTCTTAAAAATGACTAATCAAGTTTCGCAACGTTGATTCAATGTCAGAATTCAACGTTGGATTTACAATGTCGATTAAATGTTGGATTAAATGTTGATTCAACGTTTCCTGACGTGTCATCCCAACATTGAATCAACGTCGAATTCCAACGTTGAATCAACGTTGAAAAACCGGTAAAAAAACCAGTTTTTTTAAATCGTTTTTTTTTATTTTTCTTATTTTCCATTTCCAAACCCTACTAGTGTTGAAAATGAACGTGTTTTTTTTATTTAAAAAAATGTTTTTCAGATTTCCTATCATGTAGTGAAGGTAATTAAAATGACAAATCCTGAATCTGCATTTCACTGCTAATGTAAACTTTGTATTTTTCCCTATCGTACAACTGAAACAATCAGGAATCACCACCACCACCACAAGAATGACTTTTTTTTGCATTCCCCTCACCAGTTTTTTTTTAAAATAAAACCTGAATTTTTCAAAAAACGAACACTTTAATTTACATTTCTAACTAAATCATTCAGTAATCTCGTAGACACACGTACTTAAAACTGATCAATTTTCTTTCTTTCTTGCGTTTTTCTTTTCCCGTCGTTTTTTTTTTAATTTTTTCTTCACCGTTTTTTTAAAAAAAAAATAAGAGTATTAATTTTCAGATGTATTTTTAGAATAATTGTATAGTTTCCATGACTTTGCAGTGATGATATTTTCTAATTAAGCAATTAGAAAGTGTATTTCAAGTTTTTTTGGGGAGGGAAGAAGGGGTGCCACAAAACTACCCACACAGGGCGCCATATTGTCTAAAAACGGCCCTTACTGTAATCCTTGCATCATTACCGGATATAAACCATCAACTTTAGTGAGGGTGACACATTCATCATCCCAGTCAGAAATTTTATACAGGACTAGTATTTTATCTTACTGGTTTGATAATGGAACCATTATATAAAACCATCATGATAATTCATACTGGACCAGTAAAAAACATACTATTTTACATGGTGTTTTGGGACATTTCATACTGGTTTCTACCAGGATTCATACTGGTTCCTACTCGTGTGAGTACTGGCAAGGAAACTTGATTAGTCATTTTAAGATTTTTAAGATAATTCTTATTTTTAATTGCCCAAGCTGCCCTTAAACATACCAACCCAAGTGCCATGCTTTTCAGCACTTTAAGCACCAGAGCCAGCGTGGATTCGATCTTGAGTCCTCCATGTTCACCAATGTCCAGATCCAGTCACTAGGCCATGAAGACATCTTGCTTGGATTGTCTATCCTAAATGAGGCTTTATAACAACTTACTAACTGTCCCTTTGTTTGTTAGAAATAGAATTTTCAGTTCCATTTTAGAAAATCATCAATTAGTTAATGATATGTTAATATTAATATAGTGTTAACGTATCAACAACTAATTGAAAATAAAATTAACGAGTTACAAATAAAAATAATTGTAAATTGAAATGATTTTCCAAAATGCAACCAAAAATTTGAAACATAAAAAATTACAAAATATATTTTATACCTTTCTAGCATGATGTAAAAATGGTTGCTAATCATGTAATAATGTCAGACCATGTCCACAAGGTTTGGATGGTACAGATAGTTGGGAGGTCTATGTGAGACATGTGGATTGGCAAGCCTCCAGCCTCTGAAGGTGGTTCTGGTATCGGGCCAGTGGGTATGCTCCAACAGATGAACTCACCTGTCCTTAAGGGCAAGGGCAACCGGTATATATGTTGTATGTTTGTTTAGTCAATGTGGATGGTCTAGACAATGGGGTTGTACATATAGCCTGCATTGCACCCCACTATTTCAATGACTGCTTCAATATGAGGTAAGAGTGATGATTGCTGAGGATGTTACTCATCCATTATTTCAATTTTGAATTTGAAAAATTACTCTGCAAGCAGCCATAAAGGCCTATCGCAGAGGGACAAGAGTCCAAGTGCAGCATAGAAAATGCATTGTCAAAACAAAACAAAATTATGACTCCCATAAAATACGTTTTTCCTGCACAAAATCCCCAGCAAGCGAGTTCCATTGTCGAATCGCCCTAGGGACAAATGACCAGTAATAAGAATCTGTTCGTGCAAAAATCTCTCCAACTTTGTTAGAGTGGTCATCCCTACCCAAATATAATGCCCTGCACAGTTTACTTGAAGTAGGTTTAGGGCAAGAGCCTTCTAGCATTCGATTAAAGATATTAAGACTAAAATCTGAACTTCTTGCAAGTAAACTATCCCAACCAAGCTGTGAAAGCATTTTAGTTACACTGTCGGCATATCCATGTTTACCACAAACAAACCTAGCAGCCCTGCGTTGGACCATTTCTATAGAGTGAGCTAAGTCTTCAGTGTGGGGATTCTACACGAAGCTCCAGTATTCTAGATGGGGATGTACTAATGATTGATATGCTATACATTTTACCTCCCTTCTTAAAACGCGTTGACTAAACCTAAGCATCTGCATAGACTTGGAAATAATCTGTTCGACATGCAGCTTCCAAGAAAGTTTAGCTGTAATCGTTACCCCCAAATATTTATAAGAATCTACGTTATTAAGTGGAATGGCCCCTATTCTATATGGAAATATTATTGGATTCCTTCTCCTAGCTACCCTTTTTACACAACATTTTCCCTTATTAAGTTGAAGTTGCAATTTAGACACCATGCCTCTATTGCTTTCAAGTCACTATCAATAATATGGCAATCATTGTCAGAGATAACCTCACGATAAATTATTGTATCATCTGCAAATAGCTGGCAATTGCTGCTAACTTGACTGCTGAGGTCATTGATATATAAAAGAAACAGAAGCGGACCCAACACACTACCCTGAGGAACCCCTGATGTAACCCCTATCCAGTCAGATTCAGACCCACCTGCAACAACCCTTTGTTTCCTGTCACTCAAAAAAGAATGCACCCATTTATACACCTGTTCACCCAATCCATACCCACTAATTTTTGTCATTAGTTTTGAGTGAGAAACTGTGTCAAATGCCTTGCAGAGATCAAGAAAAACCAAATCTATCTGACTGCCTTTGTCTAAAATTTTCTGAAGGTCATCAACTAAAAGAATAAGGTGGGTTTCACATGAACGCCCCCTAAGAAACCCATGCTGGTTATCACACAAAAGATCGTTTTCCATAAGAAAATTCATTGAGGAGGAATATATAATATGTTCAAGGAAATTGCAAACTATCGAGGTTAAAGACACGGGTCTGTAATTAGTTACCTGAGGCTTGTCTCCCGATTTAAAAATTGGACTAACATTAGCTAATTTCCACATATCTGGTACAATACCTACATCTAAACTCTGTTGAAAAATTAACTGAAGGTATGGACCCAACTCTTGTGCAAGATTTTTTAAAATGATAGCATACATCCCATCTGGATCACAGGTTTTATTTGAGTCTAATTTTAGAAGTTGATGACTATCCCATCTGCAGTTATTACAATTTGATCCATACAAAGAGATGTTGAAGGAAAACCCTCATGTGGTATGCCATCATCAATTGTGAAGACCTTGTATTGTTCATTTAATAAGTTAGCTTTCCCTACTGGATCTGAAACAAGCTTCCCATTTGTGTCAACCAGAGAAGGAATAGATTCTCTACTTCGCCTAGAGTTCTTGATGTAATGCCAAAATAGTTTTGGGTCCGTTTTTAACCTTTCTCCAAGCGTTTCTGTTTTAAAATTATCGTGAGCTAACAAGATTTCCCGTTTCGCTGCTGTGCGTGCAATACGGAATTCATTGGAATTCACTAATGTTGGGTGATTTCTAGCCCTATTCCTCCATAAGCATTGCTTACGAAGAGCCCTTTTAACTTTGCTAGTGTACCATACTGGTGTGGCACAGTCTCTAACTACCTTGGTTGGAATAAAGGAGGAAGACCCACTTAAAATTAAACTATGAAATCGTGACCAATTCAAATTCACATTTTGAGGATGAAAACATTCTTTAAATTTATGAAAATTATCTATCAAATGTGACTTAAAACCATCCCAATTACATTTGTTAAAAAGAAACACTACTCTTTTAACCTCAGAAATTTTTTCCACACATGCATTAACATCACAATCTGATGATCACTAATTCCACCTGCTACCGTAACATTGGATAATAACTCCGTACTATTAGTCAGTACTACATCAAGAATTTTGTCATTTCTGGACGATGAAGTGTCCAAGAAAGTTCTTACACTAGTGATATCTGCTATGGAGGATCCCGTTGGCCGATAAAAAGAATATAAAAACACCTTTTTATCATTCTTTAGCCTTAAACTACAGCATACTATTTCACAGTCTGTTTCAAAACTTGATTCCCTGCGACTATGAAATATTTGTGAAATAGCTATGAAAACCCCACCCCCCAGTACGACCAACCCTGTCTCTACAGTACACTGTGAAACCATCTGGAAATATTTCAGCATTATTAACACATTATTAACTTCATCAAGCCATGACTCTGTACCAAGAATTATATTGCAACCAGTCTCCTCTACTGCCGCAATGAACTCAGGAACTTTGTTTCGTAGACTCCTACAGTTAACCACCATAACCTTTACATGTGAAGGTATAGCTGGAGTGGGTTTTCCTAAATGATTTCCTTCCTGCACAATGTTTGACAAAATGATACCTGAAACAAAGGAACTATTGCTCCCAGCAACAAGCTGTGGAGCATTCATATTAGTATCAACCCCCCTAAAGCATTTGCACCTAAACCCAAAAACCTTACCCTAAGAAATGCTTAACAAAAATCACCTATCTTTTTACCCACAATCCTACCAGCCCTGTAATTAAAATGAACCCCATTCCAACTTCAGGAACCCCCAAAATTGAGCATAGCTGCCCTCCAGTCTATTACCTGGGCCCCCACCTTACTACATGCTTCAATTAATTTATCATTTACATAACGTGCCTTACGAGTAACTATATCACCCCTATCCCACCTCTCAGGAATAGCACTAACTTTAACAGTCACTCCAGCCCTATAACATAAAGTATGCTTTACTAAGTCCACTAGTCCATCTAAAACTTCCCATCCAAACTGTCTACACACATCATTAGCCCCCACTTGCAGAACAACTAAGACCTCCTCCGCTTTTTCCCCCACATACCATTATCTTGATACGTTCCTTAACATCTTTAATCTGAGCCCCTGGTAAACAAGCTACACTTGCTTTCTTATACTTCCCAGACCCCTTGCACCTCTGCTCTACATTTACACTTTCTACTACCTCCACAGATCCCACTGATAATTCCCTAAAAACATTAAACCTGTTCTTTACTGGAGTACATTCTGAAACTAAAGCTGGCCTAACCTTTCTTCTGTCTTTTTCTAAAACAACTCCCCAACCTACACCCCCAATTTTTTGCTTAAGGGGTGTAGCAAAAGGCACATATTCCCTGCTGTGAGAAGGGCCTGGCTGTGATTCAAACACAGCCAGCCTCTCCCTCAGCCAAGCCACCTCTGCCTCAAGCTGCACCACCTTCTCCCTCAACTCATCTTCAACACCCTTCCCAGACTCAACCTGTTTCCCAGACTCTACCTGCTTCCCAACCTTAACTCTCCTAACAGTTTCAACTAGTTTCCCAACCGGAACTTGCTTCCCAGACCTAGTATTAACCATTCTAACTTTCTAACAAAATTTAGTTCCTAAAAACTCTGAATTAGAAACTAGATTCAAAATAAAATGGCAATAAGAGAAATTTAAGAAGTTTGATTTGTACTTATCTAGTATGGCTTCTCCAAACAGAAATCCAGTATGGCGTCTTCAATGCAAAACAATGAGAAATTAGCGTTTTTGGCAAAACGTTGATATCTCTCAAACCAATGTTCAGCAGGCAAAATACTATTAGAGTACACAAACAAGAAAATCCGATTATCGAAATTAACCTTCTAAATAATGTAGAAACTGACATGTGGCATCCCTAACAAAGAACAAAGAAAAACGGCGCTTTTGGAAAATTTACAATAACTCCCAAACTACTGCTCGATTTCACCAGCGTGTTCAGCAGGCAAAAACCTACAAGATTATCTACTTGGATGTCAGGAGTGAGTTAGTTTAAATGGCCAAAACCGAAAGCAAAGGGGGAAAAAACTAAAAACGTGGTTTCCACGATGGCGGCAAACAAAGAAAATTTTGGCTGATGCCATGGTCTGCTAGGCAGATCTCACCAGTTGGGTGCTACATGTGGCTGCAAAGGTCCCTTTGGTTGCATTGAGGCTGCTGAACCGGTCACTGAGCCAGAGGTCTTTAGGAGCAACCTTGCGAGGGTTGTCACAGCCTGGCTTGTCACTCCCATCCATTTAAGGAAGCAGACAAATTCCTAATGGTGGTGTACTAGGCTGCTCACATTAGGCAGCCAGGCAGATACCGTGTTGTGTTCAGCGATGCCTCTTATCATAGGATTCCATTGGGTTCCGATGAATAAGGTGAAGTGGAGCCACTGTAATGACCCGGTTGGTCGCCACAACACCCTGGCAAGATTTTCTCCAATACTTACCAGATCCTGACTCCGTTAGGGGCCGTGATCCTAACATGGGCTAGCCCTCCTCTTGTCCATCCGCATCGTGGGTAGCGACGGTTTGGAGTCCTCCCCACAAGTGGACGGTGAAATGCAGCCGACCGAAATTAAGAATCCACAGTGAATCCCTGTTGGATCTCACTGTGGACACTAACACGAAGTACCAGCCGACAATGCCGGAAACAGGAAGGTGATGGGCCGGTGTAATCCCACTGGCCGAACCCCACCCTCCCCGTGGTAACTTCCCCAGTTCCCCCGAAATAAGGCACACGGACACCAGTTTGTAGTTTAAAGTAAAAGATTATATAGGTTATTCAATGCAATAAATAATAAAGAATTACTCAAATTAATACAGTAATCTGCTGGATGATTCTCCAGCAGAGAAAAACACAAGATCCAAACACAAAGAACAAAGAAGAACAAAACACAAGCACATCCTCTCTGCTGTAAGGGTCAAACACACAGCCCAGTATATAATGGTGCTACCCATTATATTGCTGGTCAGGTGTCGCAGACCGGACCATTAGGAAAGAGATTATCAATCTCCAACCTCGGAGACACTTCTGTGCTCTCCTGCACCCCAGTGTTGTAGGCCCACATGGCGGCTGCAAATTATCCCACCAATCGCATTGGTCCTTGAGGGGATCAAGGTAACGCTTGATGGTTTCCATCACTGTTTTATTCGTACGCTCTGTAAGCCCATTAGCTTGTGGATGGTACACCATCGTGAAGTGCTGCGCTATATTATAGCGCTCCGTGAACTTTCGCAAAACCTTGCTACAGAACTGGGACCCACCATCCGAGATGAGAGTTGTCCATGTGCCATACACCAACAAGATCTCACCTTTCAGAAACTTGACAACACAAGTGATTTGTGTATTTGCTAGAAGTCATAAGGATATATTGTATATATTTTGCTGAATTTAAGTTAGCCATAAAGGGATAATAATAAAGTGCATAACTTAAAAAAGGTGATTTTTAGTGCTTACATCTGTTATTGGAATAACAGGCAAATAATGTACAGTGAATGTGATATAGGAGAACAGACTACAAGAGGACTTCACACAAGGATCTCCAATTAAGGTAATTTAAAAAGTATTTTAAAAAAATTATAAAAAGGCCTTACTGTAATGACCGGACTGGTCGGTTACAATGACCCCGACAAATTTCCCCAGACACTTACTGGTCCCAGGCTCCTTCACAGGAACAGAATCACACCCATAGAAGCCTTGCACAGTGGGAGGGTAGTGTCGACCTCTTTGGGGCCTCCTCCCTCCGGACCCACAAACCGGTACAAAGACCGCCGACATGACGAGAATACCGCAGTGGAACCCCGGTTCTGCCGTGGGTCGCCGCGAAGTACCGGCCAAAAGGGATGGAAAGGAAGCTGCAAATTCACCCCAAATTTCCCTTCCCCAGTAACTCACCAGTAAGACAAGACACACGGTGTAAATAAAATAAATGAAGATTTATTCAACACTTACAAATGAAGTGATATATTTACAATAATAATAATAATAATAATTTTGTCACTAAGCTGAAATTACAGGTTCACAACTAACAAGAGACAAAATGTCCTATAAAACATCACAAAAAAAATATATAAAAAGACTTGTAGTTAACCACATCTGGTAAGGCATTCCACAGTAAAATAACTGTGACACGCCACTTTCTGGGTGTCTAGTTTATCAGGGGTTATCTCTATTAAGCCGTATTATCTGCATGAAGAGATCGATAATCATATCGATCTCCCTTCCTTCCCTCCCTGTCTCTTTTGAATTGATAGCTGGCCCCATGAGGCCAGGCTGAAGACAGCTGAACTGTCACGGCTGATAGGTGAATTGGCCAATCAGGCGATCGCTACATCACGAAAGGGGTGTAGACGATCGCTATCAATCTGAGAGGCAAATTCAAATATCAGCTGTTCTGTCTCAGCTGATCATCAATCTGGACGCATTGTCATTTTGGTGTTCCGGGAAAGAAACAGTCAGAGCCTTTTGAGGTTCTTCTTTTATAAAGTGTCTTCATAATATGTATATATCGTAATGTTTATTGTAAATATTTTATTAAAAGTTCGTCCTGCATTCTCTCCGGCTTCGTCTAAACTTTATTTAGGGACATAAAATCGAGTGAGCGTAGGTTCAGGTTCCCCACGAAGTAGGACCGCCCGGAAACAGAATCTCGGCGTGTTACATAACTATATTTAAAAAAAAGTGTTTCCTATGATTTAATCTTTGCTGCCTCAAATCTATCCTCAAATTGTGACTGTGTAACTGTCGATGAAAATTTAATGCATGCCAAAAAATCATCAGAACAATAAATAAACAAACCCATATAAAATATTTATAAGAGATATGTTGCTTGAATTCTACGCACTCAATGAGTGTAGTTGTAATAATGACAAACGGTTGCAGTAAGATCTATTCTTAGTGAACCTTTTCTGAACCCGTTCAATTAAAATACTCTTGTAAAAACATTAGTCACCAAAGAAGAACAGCATATTCGATACACGGACGAACAAAAGGAACATAGGCCTTAACCAAAACAGGAATGGGACT
Organism: Brachycybe producta; assembly: GCA_036925085.1. Classification (NCBI taxonomy): domain Eukaryota; kingdom Metazoa; phylum Arthropoda; class Diplopoda; order Playtdesmida; family Andrognathidae; genus Brachycybe; species Brachycybe producta. Next base: position 3,962,147 of record JAUPFP010000019.1, read on the forward strand.
ATTTGCAAATATACATCTAATAACCCATAATTTCTTGAAAGCTTTATTAGAGATACTCAATAAACGTTTTGCATCTGTGAGCACCCCTAAATCTTTAACCTCAAAAAACCTTTTAATCCTTAGTATTCCCAATAAAATATTCTCCATCCAGGGCTTTAGTTTCCACACACAAGACAGAACATTTCCCAGCATTCAACTCCATTCCATTAATAGATAACCAATCAAAATATTTTTTTAATGTCGTTTGCAGATTAATTGGATTAGAACTAAAACACTTCAAATCATCTGCAAATAAGTAAATTTTAGTACCACCAGTGCCCTTTGGGGCATCATTTAATACAGCAACCAAACAATATGGCACCCAAAATGCTTTCCTGAGGTACTCCACTATCCATTTTACCCATTTGGATACATTACTCCTGATTCTTACTCTTACTTTGCTCTCTATTAATCAAGAATGCAGATACCCAGTTTAACAATAAATTATCAAAACTCATTTCCTTCGATCAGCTAATGCTGGATATTTTCCACAACATATATAGCTGGATCTATGAGAACAAAATGCACTACTTTTTTGGACTGACTCAATCTCCTCTTAATTTGGGGCTTTTTTGTGCTCATTTAACTTTCCCCCTTGGCATACTTTACTAAATAAAATAACACATCTACAAACCAAGCAGACCACCATGAGGAATGTGTCTACTTCAATTCAAAATCAAAATGCTCCTCAGAGCATCTATATTTATTATGATTTATGACTAAAATTTCTACCGTGCTCAATAATTGTGGCAACCTGGTCAATGGGTGAGAGATCAGAAGTGACTACTGTCCCCTCCAGGTGGAGTTCCCTGTGGGCATTAAATGGTCTGGTCAGCCATTTAATAGGGACAGTGTGTTGGAGGCAAGAGACTGGTAAACTTCAATGGTTGAGGCGAAGGAGGCCTCCAATCTTACTCTTTCTTTTGCCTGCTTGGCCATTAGGCTTTTGTTCTGTTTATGTTGTTCTTTACTGGTCTGAGTTGACCAGCCAAGCTGTGTAAATAATATTACCACTGCCTTATCTGTAAGTGAATAAGTATATATTTTATTTAATCTTTACCTTGTCGTGTCTGGTCATTTTTGAGGAGTTACCACGGGGTGGGTGCGATTTCCGGAGGGGAATTCACTGTCCTGTTTAAGCATTAGAATATATTTTCCTCCACCCTTTTATGACCACAGACCAAGAAACAAACCAATTAAAAATTAACGACTTTCTGAAAAGGGCGGAGCAATGTGCTGGGCACATTTGCCTGTGATAAATTCTAGTTTAATTTTGCTATTATCCCATCCCTCTTTTTCTTCACGTTTCTGTCTCTCCCTTACCCTTTCCAACCTTCCCCTCTCCCATTTAATACCATGGGGTTCTTGGACGGAGAAAGTGCAACATAATGTTGACCTTGAGAAAAAAAAGCAGGTCATTTAAATCTATATAAATTCCGATGTGCTTACACATTTTTGTCCTTGTTTGCACAGCATTACACACAATTTCTTGTAAAACACTTGCATTAAAGGTACATTTGCCATAAAAACACTTCCCCTAAAGGTGCATTTGGCATAAAACCATGGTTAACATAGGTGAAAAGTTTTGGGAATGCATAGTGGACAAACAGAGACAGGCAACCAACATAAAAAAATAAGTCTATATATATATTTGACTTATTTTTTTATGTTGGTACAATGAATTAATTAAAAATTAAATTAAAAATGAATTGATTAAAAATAGAAATGAATTTATTAGAAATAAAAATGAATTAATCTCCCCTCTACACTTTCCAACCTAATATCATGGGGTTCTTGCATGGGAACGGTGCGACATATAGTTCACCTTTTATTTTATTTTTAATTCATTAATTTTATTTTTAATAATATTAATAATATTTTTAATATGCTAATATTATATTAATATTAATATATCAATAACTAATTGATAATTTTCTAAAATGGAATGGAATTTCTATTTCTAACAAAGAAAGGGACAGTTCGTAAGTTTTTATAAAGCCTAATTTAGCAATCTTCAAATAAGATGTTTTTGTGGCCTAGTGGGTAAGTGACTGGATCTGTACGTTGGTGGGTACGGAGGACACAAGATCGAATCCCCGCTGGGTCTGGTAAGTACTAATTAGTGTTTAAAGTGTTGAAAAGTGTGTTTACTGGCTTGGTACGTATGAGGGCAGCTTGGACAATTAAGAGTCTCATTTTTCATTTTTTAGTTTTTAATTAATACTCTTAAAAATAATGACTAATGACATTGGAAACAGCTTTTAACCAATGTTATGCCAACGTTGCGCCAACAGGCAGAAATGACACTTATCCAACTGCATGTCAACGTTGGCTGCCGTGGACAACCCCAATGTTGGACCAACTTTCTCTAACAACGTTGGACCTACAAATGAGCAACATCGGCCAAACTAATTTGTGCTACTTGGGGGTGATCATGTGTAAACGATAACATGACTAATAGAATTTGGGTCAATTGGTACAGACCGTACCAAGTAGCCCAGAAGCTAAACAAGATGCAAAGCTAAACAAAATAAACAGCACTAAAAGAAAAATAAACGTCTCAAAAGATAGTTATTTAAAAATACTTTTATCACTTTATTTTCGAGTTAATTTTGCGGATACAGCAAGTATGAATACCACACTTTTTATCATAATGGTTGAATTTAATAACCCCAGCTCCTCACAAAAATAAAGTTTAAATTTAGCAAAGACTATCAAAAATAAACTGTCAATAAATGTATTAGTTTCGAAAATGTAATTCGAATAGAATATTGTGACTGTTGTTCACAAAAATTTCAACTATTTCGGAACAGTTAAATAAAAAACATTCGTTCAGAAATAGGATAGTAATAGTAAAAATTATAGTAGGATAATTTTTTGCTCCTTTTCTATCCTTCGTTTTGTTATAACTGATATATCTGCCATAGCATCAGCCACATGTGGAAAACCAACGTCCTTACTATAGGAAGTTGAGGTCTGGTAAAAGGTCTCCTTTGATGACATTTGATGACCATAAACTATGACGTCTTTCAGCCGGAGGGTAATTTCATGCAAATGACTGCTTTCGGCAAACTCATCATGCAGCAGTTCAACGCCACCATTAAATAACTGCCGTGAGAAAATGCTATCTTTAAAAGAAGATACATTTCCTATAACAAAAGAAAAATAGTTTTATTTTTCATATGATACTCATATACACATTAAATTCCGTTGTGGCATATATAAAATCCCCAATGTACCCAATGATTAACATTTTACAGTTTACTTTTTTGTAACATAGAGCATTTATGTGCCAATTACAATTATTTGTTTAAGAATTTTAAAAAGCACCTCCCTTTTAAAAGTTATTAATGGTTAAAGGCTAAACATGCAAAGTGAATCCATAGGCCATAGCATATCATGTTAGACTACATCAAGCTCTTTAAGATGCCCCTTACTTATTTCATTATCTTCACCAGTTACATTATTACATAGATTATGTTTATACGTATCTCATTTTTACCCATTACTAAATGTAATTGTGTATATATTTTGTGACGGACCTTTTTCCGTTAGTAGAATCTGCTCTTTTTGGTTAATACGAGCGAGTTTGCACTCGTATTGGTAGTGGTTGGCTAGGTCACTAATTCTACTGGCCCGGGAGGACTTGACCAATATAACGTCTATTTTATGTCCTCACTAGTCTCTGGCAAAAGACTTCACAGTCTTGAGGATCTTTAATCTCTGTATCTCTCGGACTTTCGTCCGTAAATCTGCCCTAAGAATCGTGTAAAAATATACTCACTTGTACGTTGCAGGTTTGCACCTGTTGGGACCTTTTTGATGTATCCAAAGTAGGTGAAGACCTGCAAATGATGAATTCACAATCGCGGAATTTTAAGTCTTGAAGAATAAACACCACTGGTTGAGTTAAATATAAAAGCGTAGATTTATTTCGGTACAATCATCAAACTGGTTATATACACAACACATAAAAATATAACTTGGAAAATATTAAAAAGAAAAGAACCTAGCCAAAATCGGGCATAGGTTCGGTATATTAAAAAGAAGCTCTTGAGCACATAAAAATGACTTTATATACCCTGAGAATCCCAAAGTCGGATTCTCAGGGCCACACTTGACAATTGGTTAAAACAATATTTTGGACCAAATGGACCAATCAAGAGATTGATCCATTTGTCCAAAATCATGACATATCACACATAGGTGACAACAGGAGAAACGAAAACAAAATCAAATTAAAAACGAATAAATTTATTCGTGTGGAAGAAAAAAAATTAGGGGGAATGAAAAGGTCAGATTGTTATCTTAAACATATGATATCTGGGTCACTTGGTACCAAAAGTACCGAGTGGCCCAGAAGCTAAATAAAGTACAGGGTGACATAAAAAACCCCCAAAAAACGAAAAACGCTACACAGCGAGAATAGCGGCGGGCCCCAAACGTCTCAATTTCATTAAAATAAAAGATAGTCATGTTGATATGTCATTCTCGGTTAATTATTGGGTACAAATATAGTCACTGTCTTTGTATTGTACAAATACAGTACAAAGGCAGTCTGCATAAGAAAAATTCAGGAAAAATACCTTTTGATGTGTGCCATTTCTGGTCATATTGGAGGAAGATATATTTAGATTTTTCTTTTGAAACCTAAAATGAAATAATGTTATTAACTTTAAAGTCTAGTCTAGTATAATTGCAGCTCACAACTTCAATAAATTTATAACTAAATGGCGATCATCGTGATCAGATGACCACGAATATGTAATGTCCACAAATAGGCCAATTTTTCTCATTACCTAATAACTTGTACACACACGAGTTAATTGAATTTAAATTAAATGTGTTTAGGTGACATGAACCAAATAAAAATTGACTTTACTAATAATATTGAGATGATAAGACCAGGAGCGATCCTGGCTCACTTAATTTTTTCTGGATCATGTGACGACCCAGTATTGCTCCTTTTGGGAGCAAGACTAAAGGTTTGTTTGTGTCCTGTATCCAGGGGAGGTTTGGACAGTTTAGAATAGTTTAGGGTAGAATAGATAAAACAGGATGTGCGTCATAGGGGAGGTAGAACAGTACTCTCCATCATGACACACAATCTCCCCTTTCTGTCATAGGGCAGAAAAAGCAAGACACAAACGCAAACGAAACAAATCACATGCAAAACGTAACAAAAGTCCAATTAATATAATACTTACATAACATACTGTATATAACATATGTACGTACAATATGTAATATAAATTTTAAGATTTAAATGTATTAATCTTATAATTATTTCACTTGTAATTGTAAAGAAATTGGTAGTTTTCTCCAACTAAAATAGGCATTCGACTACTATCCCTCATTAAAATAGCCATGTTCAAAGCAGCCGCTTCAGTTGCCATGTTTATTTTAAAGCTGTCCAAAAAACAACTGCCCAAAACTACACCTCCTCTTCAGCAAGTGTAGATATTTCTACACTAAACAGTCCTCTGATTATTAACAGAAAAGACACAAACACCAAACAGGATGCATAATGAACTCTACCCTTGACACACAAACACTGAACTTCTCCCCTTTCTGTCCTAGGGGAGAAAAAACAGGACACACAAACATTTAATCTCCTGTTCTCGTCTGCTACGCTGGCTAGAGTAGGCTGCCTGGCAGATGACAGAAAGGCCAGCAAGGGTCACTGCTAACCCCCAGGTGGAGCAGCCTGGGGGTATATAATGGCAATGGCCATTATATACTGAGCAGTGTGTTTGACCCTGAGGAGAATGAGGATGTGTTTTGGTGTGTTGTGGGTGGCCAAGATGGCCACCATCATCAAGTGCTTTTGTTCTTCTGTTTGTTTGGTTGTTTCTATGCAGGGCAGGATGCCCTGCAGATTATTGTGCACTTATTGAGTGAGTCACTTTCTTGTTTTCTACTTGAATAAATTATATTCTTTATTTTCAATTACATCACACTGTGTCCATGTTGTTTATTCGGGAAAGTATCTGCAGGGAGGGTGGGGGTTTCTGGTGGGAATACGCCGGCACCACATGGAAGCAGATTTCATCAGATCATGCAAGGCTTTGTTCTCAAGCCCTTGCTGTTCTTTAGTTTGATTCCCCTTTCAGTCCAGTCTTTTCCGCAACTTTTTATGGCTTCCACTTGCATTCGTTTCTCTTGAACTGGAAGTTTGTCGGAAAACAAAGCAAGGGGTGTCAGTTCAGGTCCGAGGTACCACAAATGGGAATCAAGTTTCTTCAATGCAGCCTTAGACACACTTTGATTCACAGTTGCCTATTGCTTGATTTTTCAGAATAGTTCCAAGTCATTTATTGGAGCATCACTCCTCTTCGGACATGAAATCCACGCTTTCCCATAAATAAGGCTTACGAACATGCAAAATTCCGTTAGATTCTTCTTTCTTAGCTTTGTTTGCCATCCACCTGGCCATGTGATATGCACCGGGTGACTTGAAATGATATTCTTTCTCTTTGGGTAAAATCCTCAGAACTAGAAGGCATAACTCCACCATCCCTTTGTAATCCTCTCGGGGCATGTACAATTGGTCTGCTGATAGGCTATCTTGCAGGAAAATGATAACCTCTTTCAACTCTTGCAAATGTGTCATGTTCACATTAGTCAGTCATGGGTTAGTAATCAGTCTGAAATTCTTATGGTTGATGCCAGGCCAGATCTGCTGGAATCGCTGGAAAAGTGGAATGTCTGGACCTTTAGAAGGTCCAAATAATTCTGAAAAGACACAATTATCTCACAATTATCTCATGAGTGTGGTGATGACAGGCTAAGTAGAGCAAGTTCCTGCCAATCTGTTTCTCCAAAAAAAAAACATGCACCTTTCGCAGCCACAGTATTTGATGCAGTTGTATCAAAACTCATGCCAACAAGATCATCCACAACTTCCCAAAGTGCAAGAAGTTGGAATGTAGCCATTGCTTGGGCTTTGCCTGTTCCAGAAGTAATTTTGGAAATACCAAGTACTTTATCAACTTAATGACCCGTGATAACTACCGGAAGCCTGTCAACATTTTCTTTTGGATCTTCATTAGTTTGCTGTCCCAGTGAACTACCAAAGGTGGCTTTTCTGCTGATCGGAAATTTTCTCTCACAGCATTTTCAATGCATGAGCGATGTGCTGATCGCTGTCGGCACACTGATGAACGTGACAGTGGACCATCATCCATAGTCTGACCATCTGCTTTTGCAATTGCTGCTGCCAAGATTGTAAATTTAGTATCTGAAAAATTGATACGGTCTAAGGCTGACGATACATCAGGGGGAATGGAACATGTTATGAAGAATGCGTGATTTACGTGGAGAACTAGCTAAACATGATTCTCCCGAATCCGTTGCAGCTTTGCTCAGTTGTTTTCTGTAGTATGTCGGAATTTCAATTTCATAAGCATCTACTTCAGGATCTTCTTCATCATTTGTTTGCCTTTGGCCATTAGGCCTTTGCTTGTATATTTATGGGGGCTTGGCTGGTGGAGAATTACCAGCCAAGTTGTGTAAATATCCACTGTCGTCTTTTATCACCGTAAGTGTGAATGAATACACTTTATTTTTACATTTACTTGTGTTTGTGTCGGTTTATTCAGGGAGTACCATGGAGAGTGGGTTGTCCGGTTAGGGTACAACACCACCGTCTTTTACCGTCCTCTTTCGGCCGGTACTCAAGTCGGCTCGCGGTAGAACCGGTGTTCTACCGCGATATTCTCGGCGTGGTGGCGTGGTTCTCGTTGTGTCGTCAAGGGTGGCTCCAGAGAACCGACACACATCCTGAGGTTCACCATGGGTGAGCCGGTAACGGTAAGTTTTTGGCATTTGAATTTACCGGGTATTGTGACGGTCCGGTAGAAACGATACAGTTTATGTTCAATTTCTAAACACCAAATTGTGACAACCTGGTCTGCTCAAATCAAATTTTTTGATTGACCAGATGAACTCCCTATGGTGGTCTGCCTGACAGCTACAGTAGGCTGTTGGGATGGATGCCAATTTGGTGCTAGCAGACCAGACCCATTGAGTTCAATGGGTGAGAGGTCAGAAGTGACCAATGTCCCATCCAGGTGGAGTTGCCTGGAGTGGAGTGTTGTGTGTAGTAGACAGAAGACCAGACCTGACTGGTGCTGGAGGCCAAGGAGGCCTCCATTGTCATCTTTCTTTTGTTTGCTTTTCGCCTGTTGGCCTTTGTAATTTATGGGGGCTTGGCTGGTCGGATTTGACCAGCCAAGTTGTGTAAATACCTACATTGCCTTGGAAGTGTGAATAAATACGCTTTATTTCTTTTTATTTATACTTGTGTTTGTGTCGGTCATTTGGGGAGTACCATGGGGAGGAGAGAATTCAGTGGAATTCACCGTCCTATACTGGCTTGTTTCGGTCGGTACTTGCGTCGGCTCGCGGTAGACCCTAGAGTTCTACCACGATATTCTCGTCGTGGCGACGTGTCACCGTTGTGTCCGTTGGGAGGAGACTCCGTGGGAGCCGGCGTTACCCAGGGTTAACCGCGAAAGGTGGCTACGGGTGTGGTCCCGTCCCCATAACCGGAGTCTGGAAGCGGGTAAGTTTGTTTTAATTTGCCCGGGTGTTGTGACGATCCAGTCGGGACGTTACATTTTGTGGGATTGACATTTGTGTATTCATTTTGTTTGTTTTTATATGTACATGTATATGTGCTTGACAATGCTTAATGCTGTATATGGACTTTTATGTCCCACTGCCATAGGCCTATTTGGCTGCTAGCAGAGAACTAATTGTAATTGTAATTGTATAATTAACCTAAACACATTAAATTTGAATTCATTTAACTCATGTGTACAAGGTTTAAGTTTCTTTTGTGTTTGTATTTGTTTATGAAACTCATGCTTATTTAAAATTCCTAAAACTGCACTTAAATTTCCTTAAGGCTTAATAAATACACGCAATGGATGCAGCATAGGGTCTATTACAGTATAAGTGTCCATTACACTATTGCACATTGTCTGTACATTTTGAGCTTTAGGAATGGAAAATATGTTTGGAACGTTTCACTAAAAAGTAGGACTGTTAGGTTGATCATGTTATGCCCAGTGTGCATTTGTGTCACCATCATGTTTACAAGAAACTTGCACCTTTAATGGAGTTATCTCGAAACAATGTTTTACATCTCTTTCCAGTGCTCTTAAAGAAGTCAGACCGAGCTTCCACTACAGAAAAAAATTACACAATTATTAAAAAATCGTTAAGTCTTGCATCAATGATTACAAAACTCACCAATGAATGAATAAGATAAGCATTTTTCTCTGCAGTCGTATCAAGAATGAAGATAAGCTTGTAATCGTTATAACTCTGAATATAAAGTACACATCTATGAGTGTGGTTATCATTTTTGAAATGATTTCTATCTGATGGAGACGAAGAATAATCTATTTCAGGATCACTGTCGCATGAATAAGGAGGTATTTCGATCTTAACGAAACTTGTTTTCTCTGTAATACCGACTTCTTTGCTATCATTCACATTGTTGTTTGCTGAAACTGTATTCGTAGAAATGAAGTTACTTTTGACGGGGAAGATAACTTCCACAGCTTGATTTAAATGTACTGCAGAATCAGCACAACTCTCGTAAGAGGATGGAATGTCACTTACACCATCACTTGGTGGATTGTTAGGATCAGTAACTTCTAGTTTTACATCGTGGTTTTCACACATTTCATAGCAGTCTAAACTGTTGTCATACGTAAACAGAAGTTGCTCTGCGTTAATTATTTCTTGGTTTTGGCCATTTGGATCAGACAATAAGTAAGATTTATTTGAAACAATTCCAGGAGTCCTAAAGTTCAAAAAGGTTTGCTGCAAAAAATGAAATTTGTTAAAAATCCGACTAAGAGCTGTAACTTCCGCACATGATAAGTAGACATATGTTAGATGGACACCGCCAGGAATCTCAAATTCAACAGGCACAATTTCTCCTGGTGGCGGTAAAGACTGAAAATAATAAAAAAAGTGATATTAGCGGCACAAATTCTCTTCACATTATAACAGTGTAGAGCCCCTGTGTAACGACCCGACTTGGGCCCGTTGCAAACCCCTGGCAAAAGTTCCCCGTCTTACCAGATCCCATGCTCCTTCGGGGACCGGGATCGCAGCACGGGCTGCCCTCTTGACCACGTGTCCGGGTGGTGCCGGCCAACCGGAGCCTGCCTCGCCGAATATCGACAGTCGGATGACCGTCGAGCCACAACGAGAACCCACGGTGACCGCCCGATGGGTCCACCGTAAAAACCGGCACGTGAAGAACCGGCCGACAAGCCGAAAACAAGCCGGAACAGGACGGTGGTGGTTCTGCAACTCCCAACCATAAACCCCCACCCTCCTCGTGGAACTTCCCCAAAAGAATGACACGACACCAGTGTGTAGGAGTGAAATAAAGATAATTTATTCACAGATAAATTAATAGCAAAACACTCAATTTAGGCAATATCTGCTGGATGCTTTATCCAGTAGAGAGCAAACAAAACAAAAGAGATGACTCCAACGGTGATATTTATTCAATTAACACAAGTGAATAAATCAACACTCACTCTGTTAAATAAGGTGCAAAATATCTCCTGGCTAATCCAGCCAGGAGCTAAGGTGTAACACACCTGAACACCACAAAAGATGATGAATAATGGTGGCCATCTTGGCCACCTGATGAAAAAGAGCACACCAAACACATGCCCTTAGCATGAAGGGTCTAACACACACTGTCTAGAATATAATGGCCGCCACCATTATATACCACCCCCAGGCTGCTCCACCTGGGGAGGACAGTGACCCTTGCTGGCCATTTTGTCGTCTGCCTGGCAGCTAAACGCCAGCCTAGCAGACAACACAGGAGATTTAGTTCTGCTCCACCAAAGGAGCAAAACTGGGTCGTCACACCTGTTATGAGATTTAGGTCTAGTTCATCTTAGTTTGGGGTGGATACCTCCTTAAGCTGGGAGAAAATGTGATTTAAGTCTGACTCCTAATGGTGCTGGGGTCGTTCCCTTTGGTATTTCCTGTAAATGTTATTCGCGAGAAGAGAAGGAATGATAACACGCAAGACGAATGCAGGTTGACAATGTTACACATTTATTGCACACAACCATAGATAACAGAGAAAAGTTATGACCGCGGCGTTTCTTAGCAACCTAACCATTAAATGAGTTATTTCATATTTTGATATCAGAGAATTTACCCCGAATTAATCAAGACATGGACCTTTATACCTAGGGCCTGTGTGCACCTACACAGGTGCACCCATGCCAAAGGGACCATGCCTTGATAGGTATTCATCCACTGATACCGGAACCAGGATGTGACTTATACTTTGGGGTCTTAGATGGCAAATAAAGGGGCAGAAATGTGACAGTTGGGGTACGAGGAACCCCAAGGCAATGGTAATACAGTGTGTTTCAACATGATAAATGTTTTTATGATTGATTCACCATTTTAAATCACCAGACTGAAATTGGCTAATTGGTGTTAAGCCTGCTTAAAGTCTTATCACTGCAACTCCCATCAGGAAACCTGTTGGTTCCGTCCTTACAGTAATGCCAAACAAAGACGGAGTCTCCCTTGCTGAAATCACCGGTCAGAGAAAAACAGAGGTAAAATACATGGTACCACTGTACGCCGGCATGAACAAGCCAGCCCGCATGAGTTGGACCATAGAGGTGGCATAGAAAGGTACTTTCTCCCATTGAAAACCACCTTTCCCTAGACTTTCTTCTCAAAATAGACACAAACGGCTGTGGTAAAAAGCAATAGAAAATGATTACATGACACAAATAGGATATTATTTACACAGCTGCTGGCCACTTTGGCTAGAGTAAAGTCCTACTCAAGTTCCAAGATTGCTATCATATAATGCACCACCATACGACTGTGTACCATCCACAAGCTAATCAGCTTATGGAGCATACGAATAAAACTGTGATGGAAACCATGAATTGCTACTTTGATCCGGTCAAGGACCAACATGATTAGCGGTTAGAAATTATGGCCAGCCGTGCAGTGCAGGAGTACTGATGTCTCCCATACCAATTGTTATTCGGAAAAAAACTAGAATGGTTATTGATAATTTTCTTCCAGATGGTCTGTTTTACGACACTCCTGACCAAAGAGCCATGGAAGAGCGGGCACACAAGAAACTTGTTGCCACAGAAGAGGCAAAAAGTGTCAGTATGACTGGACGAGTTGAGCCACCCTGTTATAAGCCTGGTGAACGAGGTAGTTTGTAGATGCATATGGTTGGAAGGTGCTGATTGCAGGTGTACTGAGTTGAGTTGAATTGAAGATTATTCAAACCCCAGGTCCCCGTGTTGAGAAATGAGATTTTTCTCAACAACCAACTGGTTCTTTGGCAAGACCAGCATGGTAGGGAGGGGTACCAATACCATGGCTATTACCAACTGAGTGACATTTTTCCAGAGCCGTGGGTGACTGGGTCACCGCCTCCCAACTTAAGTCTATATTGTGGTTGTGAGCTAGGAAGATTATCCATGATTGACTAGTCTATTCAGACCAGCAGTTCTTCCACATTTGGGATGTGGTGAGATGAGTTGTGGGGCTTGTTGCAGTGGCCCTACATTCTGCCTCACCTCTGCCAGCTCAGTACTTGACTGAAGCATTAGCAAACAGTAGCACACTTCATGCCATTGAGGAGGATGAACTCAATGAAACTGAGTTCAATCCGGTGTATGGATGATTGAAACACTCGGCTATGCCTAGCATAGGCATGCCAGTGTGCCTATTCCCAGGTGGGTTCAGGGCATCTGAACCCGGAGGCTCAGTAGTAGAGTAGTGGGTTACTGGGCACAATCCATAGGCTGACATTGACCTTCCTGTTCCCAGATAGAACAAAGTTGAGAGGATTGTGATGACCCGGATTGGCACTCACCACCAAAATGGTAAGTGCAGACAAGTTCCCAGTGGTGCCTCCCCATTTGCTTTGTTAGCAAATGAAGGAGCCACCATAATATGTCCAGTCCAGGCCTCTCCCTCTGCTATAGATATAGCAAAGGTGAGAGGTATTTTAGTTTACAGGTGTCTCTCCAGGTAGCATCATGGAGGAATGTTGTCACCCCACGTGAGTATATAAGTCTGTACTCAGACCCTGGAAGAACTGGCAGCTGGAGGCTCTGCTCTGGCAATTTCAACTCTTCTGTTCATTTGTTAATTTAGTGGTTTGCCAAGGTGGCACTTCAGCCATCTTGGAAACCACTGCTGGCCAGGCCAGCAGCATCTCTAAATGTCATGCTTGAATAAATCATCCTTATTCTATTCGTTCTTCATTATTGTTTTGGGGTCTTTATATGGTGTTTGGGTGGTTGGTGAGCATGTGACTTCGTTCGTGCTATCCAATACCCCTGAGATAGTTTAGACCAGTACCCTTCGTTCGCATGGGGAAGCCAGTATTTCAACATGTGGATATGCCATCATCCGATGGTAGATTACGATGTGGGACTCTGTGACCCTAACCTAACCATCCTGTTGCCAACAGTGTTCACCATGAGGCATCCCATGAGACGATTCCGCCCGGAAAAGGAGTCAGGTAAGCATTAGGGGTTTTGCTTATAAAGCATTGTAGCAAACAGGTGGGTTGTTACAGCTACAATGCCTTGAAGACTATTTAACCTACTTGCATGGAATCGGAACGTGCATTTTCAGCTGCAGGTTCAATTTGCACAAAAATTTCCTCTTGGGTGAAAGACAAAACAACCGAAGTGACCACCGAAAGTGGCCATTACAAAAATAAGATGCAATAAGTTCATGTTGACACGAATGAAACGATCAGTCCTGGTGCGATTTTTTTGTGGTTTGTATAATGGTGCTGAACTGTGTCATCCCTCTGTACAGTTGTACAGAGATGACCCAGTTCTCCACAGCTGTTTTTCCCCTTTAAAGTTAGAAGGATACAAATCTCCTTCCTCAGTTAGGATCTCGCCGGGGCCTGGGCCCTTTCCTCCCAGTCCCACCCTTTAAAAGAAAAAGATCTTCTTGATAAGCACACACTGAGTCTATAGGGTTGCATTTCTATTTTGTATTTCGTTTTTTAATGTTTTCATGTTTTAAGTTTTCCTAAGTGACCAATTAGAGGATTCTGAGAAAGTCCTCACAGAATCCTCTTCTTGGGTATATAAGTCCTGTTTTTCAGTGTAAATCAAGCAATTTGTTAATGAATTGCTCAAGAGAGAATCCATGCACGATTGTTGCCAGATACTGAATGAAGTTTATATTGTAGAAATAAACTGTTACTATGTGCAAAAAATTGCTGAAGTATTATTTTATTTTCTAAGTCAAATGTTGAACATTAATGTATTTCCACTGAGGGATGCCAATCCAGGTGCAAACCTGGCTACAACACTCTACATTTAGAGTGTTGTAGCTAGGTAAATGAGAACAACACGATCTAATAGCTTTTAGTCGGGTGCCAGCCTAAGGGGTAACAGACAGCTAAAAAAGATCTTTTAAACTGTAAAAGTTTGTAAAAGAGGAACTTGTGAGGTAACGAGAGGGACTGGTTTGTTTTCTTCCTCCTGAAACAAAGTACAATAAATTGTCTACCGGACCACTTTCAAGTAAATTCTATTCCCTCTGGAAGGTGATCCGTTACAATAAAATGTTAAAAACACATACTCCTCCTATTCATTCATAAGTGGTCATTGAGTAGTTAAAATAGCCAAAAACCACAAAACTGTTAAACGAACATGTCATTTTCCAAACAATTATCACATTTTATCTGCATTTTTTCTACACTTGCGTGCAAGTCTTCATTCTTTGCTTTTCCGATTTAAAAACCATCACTAACCTGTTTATTTGAGTTAAATATGAACATCAAATTATGTAGAATACTCATTGGAAGTTGCGAGTAGAAAATCCTTTTAAAAGTGAAAAATGAAAAAAAAATATATAAATTCTGAACAAGTAAGGTACAATCGTTTTAATTCGTTTACACATACAATACCTTTCATGAAACAGTATGCATCCAGCAATGACTGTTTTATGGCATTGACTTGCTTCTAGGAACTGTGCAGCTTGAAGATGCAAGGCACCCGCTCTCTATTAACAGCACAAATTGCATTAAAATTAATAACGACATATAATCTAAGTGTTAATTAAAATTGAAGCTTTAAAAGAAAAATTAAAATGAAGTCCATACAGCAAAGGTGGAATATGACCAATCTCTGTATCTTATGTTAAATGTCTTTTCTGAATAATTGCAAATAATTTTAGTATCTTTAAATATAAATTTCACCTTTAAAACTTATAATACAACAGATTTTTAAAAATCTTCATTTTTTATATCTATTTGGTCTATTTGTTTGTCTACAATGCATTTACAAACCCTATGACTAATCGCAGCCAAGTTTTGTAGGAATACTCCCTATGATCATACAAGTGAATTAGGAGAAGCAAGTGGGCACCGCACGTTAAAAGTTATCTTCCTCCTTTATTTTCGTTATGGAGGGAAGATGCTCCGTTAAAAAAAAACAGCCAATCAGAGCCATAGATAAAGTTGCACCAACTTCATTTTAGACGCCATTTTTATGCCAAAAAGGAGGTTGTTCTGAATTAGCTTTGTTTGTTTTGCTTATGAACAAAAAATATATACTATTATAATTATCAAATAAAATATTAAAAATGTATATATTTAAAGACATACATTAAAACATATGACTATAGAAAAATGTTTGCATCTTTAAGAAATGGGCAGTAATCTCAATGTGATGTCTATAACTTTATTAATAAAAATGCATACATTTCAACATTTGAAAAGTACACTCGTGGTTCATTTTTCTAATAAACTGTATTCCTAAAACCACTTGCCCTAAAGGGACATTTGTCCTAAACCATTTGCCGTAAAGGGGCAATTGCCTTAAAACTATTTGCTGTAAAGGGTTATAGGGCAAGCATCTATAGGGCAAATGGCTATATCTCATATGTTTTAGTTATTCATATTTTTATTTTTCAGTGTGTCCATAGTATGGACACACTGATGTATGGATTCCATACATAATTAATATCATACATCACAATTGATTCATATAATTTTGGAAAAATAAATAAAGTATGGAATATAAAGTATTTATAAATAATTATAATTATTAATTAATATATCAATTAACAGACATTTTCTGCGTGTTCTGTTTATTTTTGCAGTGCCCAGGTACATTAGAAAAAGGAAACAAAGAACGAATTTGTTAATAATTTAATATAAAATTTATTGTAGAAGGTATAATAATGTGATCACCCCTATGTTAATCTCCAACTCTTCTAGTTTTTAAAACACTTTGGATTATTTCTTAATTGTAAATGTAAATAAATTTATAATTTAATTAGTGAACTATGGTCTTTCATGTTAGTCTATGGAAGAAAACAGTTTAAGCAATCCTGGTAAAAACATGTGTAGCACCCAGTAACTCCCGTTCCCGCCAAAACCATAGCCTGGGGGTAAACAATTCCTGCTTGTCTCTCCCTCCCCTCTGACTCACACTTCTGACGCAAATCGAAGTGGCAGAGTGATACACTTAGGACCATGGTCACTTGGACCTGGTTACACCTCGTAGGTGTACACATGTCCAAGGTATAAAGGACCGTGTTCCTCTTTGTTCATCGTCCTTGTCTTTGCTCTAAATTGTATTACGTTGATTATTCTGTACCACATCTTGGGCATGAGGACGCACCTTTAATAACCAGTTCATTCTTGTAAACTTAAGAGTTTTTCCGTACAAGAATGAATAAAGTGTTTGTAATGGAAATCTGCGTTGTCTTTATGTTCGGTAACTAATAACTTCTCTACAGAGGCTGGAGACATCATAAGGCCGGAGACATACGATCCTGAAGAAGCTACAACATCTTCTATCATTAACAACACAGGAGAAGATGTACATCAGCATCGACCGAGAGAAGGATGGCCACCATCCTTCTGCATTGATTTCACCCCCATGCAAGAGGATGATCGCAATCCAACTCCATCCAGCTGTTTCTGTAACTTGGATCTTCTTCGTGCGGCCACCACGCAATCAAGAGAAGAAACGAGTTGCAGAAAACACCATCTATAAGTTGGTAAAATTATAGCGTCGATGTCAAAAGCTCACACATGGCATCCTGTACCCCACGCGATAGCATTCAACCATTCACATAAAAGTTGAGTTGTACCATTAGTTGGCTCAACTCTATCAATGGCTCTGCAGCCGAGCAGAGCATAGATAGAGTTGCTGTCTCATCCATGTTGTGCACAGGAAAAAAACCACTTCAGATTTTTCAGAGAGGAATTATCATGTCAAGCAAGTCACTTTTAGGGCTGTATGATGACCTGAAAAATAAGCTGGGTATTATTACATACATAATGGAAATGTACAATCGAACAATGCAACACCAATGTTGTAGAAGAAATTGAGGGAGATTTATTTGGTCAGCAATGCACTAAAACGAGCCAAAATTGAGGTTCATACAGTCAACCCTCCTGACATAGAAAGCAACCAACTTGAACTTGATGACATTGAGAGCACATCATTTTGCAGTATTTATTCCAGCTTGGATGGGATTAGTTTCAGAGAAGGATGGCATGGTTTACCTAGCTGGCTATTTGGCTAAACAAAATTTCAAACAATTAGAATATTTGGGGGACCGCACCAATAAAATGGCAGTCATTTCATTCATATGCTATGCCATCCTGGGTCTAAAGCCTTTCATTTGATGGGCTCATTGAACCATCCACTGACTGGATGGCATAGGTAGAAAAAATGAAATTGCATTTCCAAAAATTCCATAGACTTTTTCTATGATAACAGAAACACTGCTGAGATCACTGTCACTTATATTTCAACAAAAGTTGCCAACCTAAACATTGACAAAAAACTTGTTACAGCATTTTGCCAAAATAGAATTTTTATCAGAATGAAGTATTTGAATGAAAAACTCCAGGACTCCAAAGCTAACAAAAAAATGTACAGATCAAATAATAAAAACATTTTAAAAAATGAAAAAAAGATTGTTAATTGAAAAATTCCAAATAAAACTCATGTTCACACTATTTTGCATTTTATTTTCCACTTAACAAACAGTTAATGTAAACACAATGAAGTAACCATGGAATGTGGCATGCATGAAAGCATTTCAGAGCTTTAAGAAATGATTGAGGAATAACGTACTACTTAACTTGCTTAACACCAAAACTTAACAGAAACCAATAGAATGAAAGCTAAGTAGTTGTAGAAGGAAGCAAGCTAAAAGGTAAGCTAGCCAAATATGAACCAGAAACAATGTGTGATATGTGTGAAATTGTGAATAAAACATTTAGTCCGCAATATATAATAATCAAATATTGTATAATATATAATTAAATTATATTAAAATTGAATATTATTTGGTCTGCCATTTAATCTGGGCAGTGTGTTGTGGACGAAGGACTGGAGCTGACCTGTCGATGGAGGTCAGGGAGACCTCCATTGTGCATCTTTTGTCTTTTGCCTTGGTGGCCATTAGGCCTGGAAATTGTATAGTTTCCTTGGCTGGTCGGAGTGACCAGCCACGTTCTGTAAATATCGTTGCACTGTCGTGTAAGTGTAAATAAATACGTTTATTTCTTTTATTTATACTGTGTCCGTGTCGGTTATTTATTGGGGAGTATTGCGGGGAGGGTGGACTTCCGTGGGGAACACCACCGTCATGTTTACGGCCGGTACTCATGTCGGCTCGCAGTGAAACACATGGTTAATCGTCGTGTCCGTCGAGGGAGGCTCTGCGCCAACATTACCCAGGATGCAACTGTTGGAGGCGGCTACGGGTGCGGTCCCGTCCCTGTGTCAGAGCCTGGTGCCCGGTAAGGTTGACGGCTTTATCGGGTGGGTATTGTAACGGTCCAGTCAGGACGTTACAATTGCTGGAGGCACCGGGTATTCGTACCCCACCTCTCGCATGGTTGAAGACCGTAGATTTGTCCGTTTAGGCGGACAAATCACTGTACAGTATTAGTACACTGCTGGGTGCAGACTTTGGTCCGTGGAACAGCGGCGGAAACCAGTTTCCTGTGTTTACCACTTATTTACCGTGGGGTGCGGACTTCGGTTCATTGTACCTTGGTACTAAGTGATACCCGGGGCTTTTACCGCAAGTACACCGTGGGGTGCAGACTTTGGTCCGTGGAACCACAGTAGAAAGTGCTCAAAGGTCGTTTACCGTGAAGTACACCGTGGGGCACGGACATTTGTTCGTGATACCACGGTAGAAACTGGTAAGGAAGAACTCTGACCATTCTTTACCATGGGACATGGACTTTGGTCCGTGATACCGCGGTTTTGCGTGGTTCCATCCATTCATTACGGTGTTTTACGGACTTTTGTCCGTGAATTTACCATTTTCGACGGTGGAATCCCGTTATCTGGGGGTTTTGGCCGGATTTGACCGTAGAAGTACGGTGAAATACGGAGCAAACCCCAAAATTACCGACGGAAGGTCGTGAAATCGGTACAGATGCGGGGTTAGAGTTACGCAGCCGTGTAGTCAACCGTCCCCTTGCGGGGGCGGAAGGTGGAGTTCGCCAGGCAACAGGAGAACTGAGCGGAAGTGTAGAGGAGGATTCTCTGGAGGGAAGCATCGGGCACAATGTCCCAGAGGGCCGACCCCTTTTGGGGGAATACATCACGGTGCAGACGCGCCACGGACGGTCTCCACAGATAATCTCCGTTGCAAGTCGGCAGTGAGGCTGAAGGCAATCTCAACAGGCATGGCGCTCGGCCCCGGCCGAACGTTCATGTATCCACTGCCGCCCGTCCGGTTGGACAAGGTGGTCAACTCCTTAGGGAGAAGGTGGTAGTCCCGGATGAGACTGCCCAGGTGGCTCGGGCCTATTTGGCCGTGCTCCCTGAGCAGGAACTCAAGAGAGATTGCTTATGGGATAGATGTCCTTTGGCTAGAAGGACGGCTGTCCCAGTCGGTAATAGAACCGCGGGTTATACCTCGGCAAGGCGGTGTGAAGGTCCACGACCGCTTGTGTAGTAAAATTCCTGAAGGACGAGATCCCTTCCGGATGGCCCGATCCGCAACTTGCCTGACCAGCGAGCCGTGGAGGAGCAGGTGCGTCAAAAGTTGACAGCTGCTCAGAAAAGACAGAGAGGTATGACTATGGCCTAGTCCAGCTGCCCCTATAACTACCTGGTGCTCAGGTGTGGATTAGGGACCAAGCTGGGAAGTTCGGCCAGGCGAAGAAGTAGAGCTTAGCCTATAAAGCTGAGAGGGATACGGTGGTCTTGCGGTATTGACCTGGTCTACGAAGTGGAATTCGCAGATGGGTATGGTCGGAAGGTGCGAGCCTGGTTTCATGTTGATAATCTGAAACCGTACATACCCATCTGCACCGTAAGGGAGGAAGATGGACTTGGTGTCTCTCTGACACCTCCACCAATGCAGGCAGCAAGGCTACGGAGGCTTAGGAGGGGAGTAGTGCGACTCCGGTGCCAAAACCACTGTCCGTTTCTTCGCAAGAGTCTACCAACTCAGAGGCAGATAACCCCCTCCACCTCGGTACAATCTCCGTCGACAGAGACTGAGGGTGTATGAGGTGATTGGTTTTGACCCTTGAGCGGAGCTTCCCACGTTGTGGGGGACTCTCTGGGAGTCCCTGCTTTGGTGGGAGAGATGGTCTGCTAATTTGGGTGGATGGTTGGGAGAGGATGCGGCCATATGTGGCAGTGTTTGGGGCCCGCCGCGGTTTTGCGAGAAACCAAAGGCGACCCGCCACTATGCCTGGCTAACGGCCCGAAAGAATCGGCCCATGGACAGAAAAATCTGTCTATGAAATCCTCCGTTAGATCCTCAATTACCTTCAATGTAAAGGATTTCACGGTAAATGTCTTCCCACCACTACCAGTCTATGTATAAAATGATTCGCCGTGTGTCTGTCCCTGAAAAGGCAGACGACGGTAGAATCTCCATCGAGTTTTAGCCGCTACTGCACAGTCGTTAGCCGCTAAAACGGTGAAATCAGTGGCTAGACACCATATTGTTTATACATTGGTGGTTTATACGTGGTGGAGGTGGTTTAGCCGCCATGACTGTTGTCATGGTGGTCTAGCCACTGGGGAAGCTATTTTGCGCCAGCCTCCTGCCCGTCCGAGCACCGTGGCGCTTGGGGAAACCCGAGTTAGACGGAGTTTGGACAGTGGGAGCCGGGAAGAGGTGGAGACAAAGGCAGTCAAATAGATTTGGTCTTTCTTGATCTCTGCAAGGCATTTGACACAGTTTCTTACTCAAAACTAATGACAAAAATTAGTGGGTTTGGATTAGGTGAACAGGTGTATAAATGGGTTGTTGCAGGTGGGTCTGAATCTGACAAAATAGGGGTTACAGCAGGGGTTCCACAGGGTAGTGTGTTGGGTCCGCTTCTATTTCTTTTATATATCAAGTCATATATATATATATATCAGTCAAGTTAGCAGCAATTGCCGGCTATTTGCAGATGATACAATAATTTATCGTGAGGTTACCTCAGACAATGATTGCCATATTATTGATAGTGACTTGAAAGCAATAGAGGCATGGTGTTCTAAATGGTAACTTGAACTCAATAAAGAAAAATGTTGTGTAATGAGGGTAGCTAGGGGAAGGAATCCAGTAATATTTCCATATAGAATAAGGGTTATTCCACTTAACGTAGATTCTTATCAATAATTTGGGGTAAGGATTACAGCTAAACTTTCTTGGAAGCTGCATGTCAAACAGATTATTTCCAAGTCTATGCAGATGCTAAGGTTTAGTCAATGCATTCTAAGAAGATGTCCTAGGGAGGTAAAATGTATAGCATATCAATCATTAGTATGTCACCATCTAAAATACTGTAGCTCTGTGTCGAATCCCCACACTGCAGACATAACTCACTCCATAGAAACGTGGTAAATATGGATATGCTGACAGTGTAACTAAAATGCTTTCAGAGCTTGGTTGGGATAGTTTACATGCAAGACGTTCAGATTTTAGTCTAAATATCTTTAATTGAATGCTAGAAGGCTCTTTCCCTAAACCTACTTCAAGTAAACTTTGCAGGGCATTATATTTGGGTAGGGGTGACCACTAACAAGGTTGGAGAGATTTTTGCACGAACAGATTCTTATTACTGGTCACTTGTTCCTAGGGCGATTCAACAATGGAACTCGCTTGCCGGGGATCTTGTGCAGGGAAAACGTATTTTATGGGAGTCATAATTTAGTTTTGTTTTGACAATTCATATATTTGCTGCATAATAAAAAACAATATTGAAATTGTTGTTGGGTTTATATCAATGGGGTTTTATATTTTCTGGTTTTGACAATGCATTCTGTATGCTGCACTTGGACTCTTGTCCCTCTGCCATAGGCCTTTATGGCTGCTTGCATAGTAATTTTTCAAATTCAAATTCAAAATAAAAAGTAAAACTTTGCTGATAATTAAATCCTGTATTTCATGCTTACCTTTGGTAATTCAATTGATGGAAGAACATTAAGTACCAAATCTAGTATATTATACGCACACTGTGAAACTGAAAGCAGCACACACCAAATACTTGACATTTTTTCCAAAAACACACGTCGTGAACCACATGATGCCTGAGATGTAAAAAAAACTAATGTTATCAATGTTATTTAATACATTCAAAATAAAAAAAAACTTACTAGTTGTACTGTGTCAAAATTCTTGAAATGAAAAACGAATAATTGTACGAGGCGGGCCAACTGATTTTGAAGGACTGAATCAGGCATTTCGTGACTGCCATTCAAAGCCTAAAACCAGAAGTTAATTTTAAAGACATATACCCCAGAAAAGGCATTTTTGTCAATACTTTTTTTTTAGCTATTTTTTTATTTACAAGTGAGCGAGCGTATATAATAAAAAGTTAATACCTGTAAAAAAAAAGGTAGCATTATCAATAGATATAAGAAGTACTAACCATATCAATGTACCGTATAAATTGTCACAATCGAATCAGCTTAGGTGTATCAGTTTGCTCTTTTCGGCAAACTAAAAGTGTTTGGCTAGGCCACATATTCATTCAACTCTGGTCCGGGAGAAAGAGAACAAACTTGTCCCGCTTATTTCCTTGCAAGTTCCTCTTTAATGAACTTGTACACCTTTACGGAATCTCTTAGCTGTCTGTTACTCGTTTTTTTCTCCTTCGTTCCAACTTAAAACAGTTGCACCCCGGTTTTCACCTAGATCAGTTTCTAATTGCAGTTCGACATTTAACTCAGAAAAAAAAACTTCTTCTAAAAAACATCTTTTACTAGTTCAACAACTTCTTTTTCTTATATAAAAACAAATGCTTAAATACCCAAGATGAGGATTTTGAAAGAACTTTTCAGAACAACTCTAATTGGTCCTTTCAAAAATACAAAACTAACTGGATCTCTCAATAAATTCACCAGCAGTCACCAAACTTTATTAAACATGAATCATCTTTAGTTAAAAATGATAAACAAAAAAGTAAACCAGTCCACTGACTTAGTGTTGCTGTTTATAAGGAAGATCTCTTTATTAGAAGAGATATGTGACAACCTTATGGTAACCTGGTCTGCTCAAACAAATTTTTGATTGAGCAGACAAACTTGTTTATGGTGGTCTGCCTGGCAGCATACAGTAGGCTGCTGGGACGGACGCCAGATTGGTGCCAGCAGACCTCTCACCATTGGAGTCAATGGATGAGAGGTCAGAAGTGACCACTGTCCCCTCCAGGTAAAGTTACCTGGAGGAATAAATGGTCTAGTCAGCCACTTGTGCTGGGCAGTGTGTTGTAGGCAGCAGACTTGTAATCATCCATGCTGAAGGCTAACGAGGCTTCCAGTGTTCATTGTTCTGTTTGCCTTTTGGCTTTGTGGCCTTTGTTGTTTTTCATGGGGGCTTGGCTGGTGAAATGCACCAGCCAAGTTGTGTGAAGATAACCACTGCTATTTCGTTTCTGTGTAAGTAAATAAATGTATCTTTTAACTTTACTTCTGTGTCATGTGTTCATAGGCGAGTACCGCGGGGAGGGGGGAATTCTCAGGAGATTCCACCATCCGTTTTCGGCATGTATCAGCCGGTACTCGTGTCGGCTCGCGGTGGAAAAGGTTCCACCCCGATATTCTCGTTGTGGCGGCGGATCGACCGTCATGTCCGGTGAATACGACTTCGGGTAGTCGGCGCTACCCTTTTATACCGTGGAGAGGGCTACTATGGGTGCGATCCCATCCCGGTTTGGAGTCTGGTGCCCGGTAAGTTGTTTTTTATCGGGTGGGTAGTGTGACAGACCAGTCAGTCATTACAACCTGGTCTGAATCCTTCTTTGAAAGAGCAAACAAATCTCTGATAGTGGTCTGTTAGGCTGCTTGTGGTAGGCAACCAGGTGGATGCCATATTGGTGTCAGCAGACCTCTCACCATTGGAGTCAATGGGTGAGACGTCAGGACTGACCACTGTCCGCCTCCAGGTAGAGTTTCCTGCAGGTATGGAATGGTCAGGAGGGCCATTTAATCCTGGCAGTTGGTTGAAGTCAGGCAGCCAGGAAACATCAATGCTGGAAGCCAGGAAACATCAATGCTGGAAGCCAGGAAACATCAATGCTGGAGGCCAGGCCTGCATCAGGTTCAAAACGTGTATTTGTGTTTTCGCCTGTTCGCCTGTTGGCCATTATAACAGGTTTTTTGGCTGGCCAAACGGGCCAGCCGTGTTGTATATATTTCTTCCGTGGATTATTTGTGTTAAGTGAATGAATATTCTTTTATTTATACTTTTATCCAACTGTGTCTGTGTCGGTCTTTGAGAAGTATGCCGTGAGAAGGAGGGATTACGGAGGGGTAATTGCCACTTCTATACCGTCTTGTTCGGCCAGCTACTTGCATCAGTGTGCGGTGAAATCGTTGCTCCAACTCGGTTTCTTGTCACTTCGGCAGTTTTTCTACTGCCGAATTTGGCGAGGGAGGCTCCAAGGTGGCAGACACAACCCTACGGTCGTTCAGAAAAGGTACGTATATGGTCCCGCCCCGAAAAAGAACCTGGTACAGTGAGTTTATGAGGAAAACTTACCAAGGGTATTTGTAATGAACCAGTCGGGTCATTACAGGTGAGACTGGAAGAAAAGGGTCATGGCCCCGGCAAAATGCAAACTAAATAATATTTGCATCCTTAGAATTTTTAAGAGGAAATTAGCTGTGCATAATGGGTCAACACTTTGTGCAATGGTAGAGTGAGGACAAAGTGCACACGGCTCTTCAAAAAAACCACGCCAGGATTGCTCTTGCACCGTGTGGCAACCTGGTCTGCTCAATTTTCAAATTTTGATTGAGCAGACGAATTTCCCTATGGTGGTCTGCCTGACAGCTACAGTAGGCTGTTAGGACAGACGCCATTTTCGTGCCAGCAGACCTCTCACCATGAAGTCTATGGGTGAGAGGTCAGATGTGACCTCTGTCCCCTCCAGGTGGAGTTGCCTGGAGGTTTATCTGTGGCCTAGTCAGCCACAGGATCTGGGCAGTTGGTTGTAGGGTTGGAATGAGACTAGACCTGTGGGTGGAGGTCAAGTAGACCTCCACTGTCCAGCATCTGGATCTTCTTTGTGCCTTGGCCTTTAGGCCTTTACTTGTTTTATATTTATGGGGGCTTGGCTGGTAGAGGATTACCAGCCAAGTTGTGTAAATATTCACTGTCATCTTATTCATCAATCTTACATCGTAAGTGTCAATAAAACACTTATCTTCATCACTTGCTTTGTGTCGTGTCTGTTTATTTGGGGAGTACCGCGGAGGGTGGGTTGTCCGGTGGGGTCAACACCACCATCTTCACCGTCCTGTTTCGGCCGGTACTTGTGTCGGTTCGCGGTAGAACAACGGTTCTACCGCGATATTCTTGGCGTGGCGGCGTGGTTTTCTTCCTTGTCCGTCGAGGGTGGCTCCAAGGAGCCGACACGTCCCCGGGAACACCGTGGGAGAGGCGGCTACGGGTACGATACGGTCCTGTCCCCGTAAGGAGCCGGTAGGCAGTAAGTTTTTACGTCTGTGTTTCGTGGGCGTTTAAATTTATCGTGTTATTGTAACGGTCCGGCGGGACGTTACAATTGGTGGAGGAGCTGGGCACCTGTACCCCGCCTCTTGCACGGTGATTTACCGTGTATTCGACCGTTTAGTCGGTCGAATCGCTGTGTGGTGCAAGTACGCCACTGGGCGCGGACTTTGGTCCGTGGAACAGCGGCGGAAACCACCGTTTCACAGTTGATTTACCATTGTTCACCGTGGGAAACGGACTCCGGTCCGTTGTACCGTGGTGTTTGGTAAATCTACCGCAGTTAACCGTATTTTTACCGTGAGTTACTGTGGGGAACGGACTACGGTCCGTGGTACCGTGGTTTTCGGTGGTGTACGGTGTTTGACCACAAGTACACCGTAGTGTACGGACTTTCGTGGATCCGCGGTCGAAAGTGGTAAAAGGTCTTTTACCGAGAAGTACACCGTGGGAAACGGACTTGTGTCCGTTATATCGCGGTAGAAACTAGTAAGGGTAAACTCTGACCGTTCTTCACCCTGGGACACGGACGTTTGTCCGTGATACCGCGGTTTCGCACGGTCCCATCCGTTCGTAACGGTATTTTGCGGACTTTTGTCCGTGAGGTTACCGTTTTCGACGGTGGAAACCCGTTATCTGGTGGCTTTGTCCAGATTTTACCGTTCGTTTACGGTGAAAAATGGAGACAGCCCCAAAAGTACCGACGGGAGGTCGGGAACTTGGTGCAGATGCGAGTTTGGAGTTACGCGGCCGCGTAGTCGACCGTCCCCTTGGGGGCGGAAGGCGGAGATCCTCTGGAAACAGAGGAACATAGCGGTAGCATAGACGGGGATTTCCCGGAGGAGTGGGTCACAGTGCGGAAACGCCGCCGTGACATTCGTCCGGGAGAATAACCGTTGGAAGACAGTGGGTCCGATGGTGATCTGATCGGGGAGGACGATCGGCCACGGCCGAATGTCCGAGTTTCCACCGTCGCCCGTCCGGTCGGACGTGGCGATCAACCCCGTAGGGACATGGTGGAAATCCCGGATGAGACTGCACGTGAGAGCCGGGCCTTTTTGGCAGGGCTATCCGAGCAGCAACTCATCGAGATTGCCTACGGGATAGATGTCCTTCGTCTGGAAGGACGACTGTCCCGGTCGACGATCAAGCCGAGGATGGCACCTCGGTTTTCACTGTCGCCCGTGCGTGAAGGCGCACGGAGGGAGGAACCACCGGTTCAACCACGGTTGGTACCTCCGCGGGAAGCACCCAGGCCATCTCCTAGGGGGATTGGCCGGGGAGTTCCTCCTGCACCCGGACAGCAGCCGAGGGTTCAGTTGATGATACCCTCGGAAGCTGAGTCCGTGTCTGAGGTTTCGGGGAACCGGAGCAGGCAGCCTCGCAGGGTTAGCGCTGCTGCTTGGACGCCCACTCCAGCGGTTCTAGCTGAGGTTCAGGCATTCGGGTTCTTTAACCCAGTCCACTCATTTGCTCGTTACGACGGCAGAGAGGACTTGACGCCTTTTCTCCGCAAGTTCGAAGTGAAGGCCCGAGCTCAGCGCTGGACGGACGAGTCCCGTTGCAGTTTCTTTACGTTTCTGCTGGACGGTCCGGCGGAGGAGTACTACGCCACTTTGGTGGAAACTCTTCCGGACCTGACCTGGACTGAGCTGAAGGATGCTATGCGTAGCCGCTTCAGCACTAGCAACCAGGATCGCCTCTGTTTCGGCGAAGTCGAGTCGATGAAACAGGGGGCTACCGAGGCTGTGCAGGCATTCTACTGGCGGTTCTTGGAACAGTCCGACCGAGTGTCTCTTCGGGGCGAAGACGAGAGCTGTAGGCTCATACGCTTCAAACGGAAACTCCTGATGGCCATCACTGATCAATTGATCAGTTGCAAGGCCGGTACGGTAGAAGCATATGCCCGAAAGGCACATTACCTAACCGTACTAGAGGGGTTCCTCAGGACAGGGCTAGTGCTCCGTCCTCCGGAACCACGGCTAGCTCTGGGAGCTCTGCCAGGGCTTCATCTTCGAGCCAAACGGGTGCAAAGGCTACTGCACCGTCCAAGTCGGACAAAGCAGGAGCCAAGACCGGAGGCAAGAAGAAGAAGACGGCAGGCTCTGGCGGAGGTCAGCCGGAGGCAACGCCTCGAAGTACGGACCGTACAGGAGATTCACTCCGGCGACTAGGTCCTTGTTTCGGGTGTAACCAGATGGTTCACCTGAAGAAGGATTGTCCGAAGGCTGCGGCCAAAGGGCAGGTTGCCAGAGTGGTGCCTGACGAGAGTCAGAACTTCCAGCCAACCGCTGGCATGGCGCCAGTTTGGCTGGAGGGTCTTAAATACCTGGCCACCATTCATGATGGCCAGTTCTACTATCGACTCGTGGAGGACGAGGAGAAATCCTCGTTAAACTGCCGCCGGTCGCCACCGAACTGAGTGGTGTGCGACCGGTAAGGCTTCAAAACTCAGGTGCCTGTCAGGGCCTGGGTTCTGAATGAGGGACGTACCTCCGGGCAGTCTCCAAATATGTGGATGTCCTGCGGAAGGCAGGGGTGCCTCTGGCGAGGTCTGCCGACCCGGAAATTACCCAGTGGGTATTTCCATCGCAATGCTCCACATTGGAGGCCGTGTGCAGCCAGCTGGATCGCTGGTTTGCCCCCTCACCGTACATGCCTAGTGGTGAGGTGCTGGATCGTGCACTCATCGAGCAGGCGGGAGGAGTTGGTGCGCTCATCGAGCAGGTGGGAGGAGTTGGTGCGCCCATACCTCCTGTTGTGCCTGGGGAGTCTCTGGTTTCTGAGACTGTGCCCCAGTCTTCTGCAAGTCTGGAATTACCGTCCGGTGTGGACGGTGAAGTGGATGGGATGCAGGTCGATGGTGGGAATCCGCGGGTTCCCATTCCTGAGCTTCAGAGCCGGGCCTACGACGTAGGTTCACCACGGGTGTGGGTGTCGATAGGCGATCGTCTCTTGGAGATGATCGTGGACACCGGGGCCGACGTGTCGGTCCTAAGCATAACGGTGGCAAGAGTGATGGAGTTGCCTATAGAGGAACTGGCGGTTCCTTCATTCCTTGTTGGAATGGGTTGGCACTCCATCGAGGTAGTAGGGGTCACAAATGTGGAATTGACCATCCACAAGAAAACCATCAAGGTGCCTCTCCTTTTGGTGAAAGGAGAGGGCGAAGCGTTGATCACGCCTCACGCTTCGGCTTGATGGTCGATATCGTGCACCAGAAGGTCTACTTCCGGGAGGATGTCTGGACTGCACATCCAGACGCCCTCCAAGCTGCATTCACCGATCGAGCGCTTGCAGAACCTAGGGAGGTGGAAGCAATTCCATCGCCGATACCAGGGGCTTTGCCTCCAGGACGGCAACTCCCAGTGGATCCGCCTGCACTCAAGAAGGTTGACGGGTGGGTGAACATTGTTTCACCAGAACTGCCCGAGACCAGAACCTCTATCGGGCGCGGATTAGTTTGTTCTCTGCGACTGAGGGAGAATGTCTGGCTACCAGCCCACGTACGACGTGTCGTATCTGTGACGTTGGTAGAGCATTCCGGCCCTGGCCTGCTGCTTCTCGTGGAGCCGCACCGGAAAGCCTTGGGTGGACGTGGTGTGTTAGCAGTGGCAGGAATCGCCGCAGCTAACCGGCTTGGCACGTACGATATCTGGCTTGAGAACGTGGGTAATGCACCTGTTGCCCTGGAAACAGGAGAGGGTGTAGCCACGACTCAAGCTGTGGAGGCTGCCATTATGGTGAGGCTGGAAGAGCCGTCTAAGTTGAGGGGGAGACCCCACTCAGAAGACAGTTCGACCAGGGGAGGTCTATCGTCTAAGTTGAGAGGGGCGTCCAGAAACGGACGCCAAGTGCTCAATGTGGCGACAGCTCCTACTCTCGAAGAGTGTCTTAAGATTGGTCCCAATCTGAAGCCTGAGGAGGCGAGAAAGCTTCGGGAGTTCCTGCTGGCACGTCGGGATCATTTCGCGTTCGACTTTACAGAGTTGGGTGAAACCTCTCTGGTCGAACATACGATCGATACTGGTGGGCAACCTCCAGTGCGAGAAGGATTGCGTCGAACCGCTCCAGCGGCCCGAGCAGTCGAGAAGGAAAAGGTGGCGAAGATGTTGGATGCAGGGGTTATCCAACCCTCGCGTAGTCCTTATGCGAGCCCTATCTTGCTTGTCTGCAAGAAGGATGGTGGCTTTTGTTTTTGTGTGGACTACCGGAAACTGAATGCCCAGACAAAGCTGGATCAGTATCCGTTGCCTCGCATCGATGATGCGCTCGACTCATTGGCCGGTGCGAAGTTCTGCGCTACCTTGGACCTGGCTAGTGGTTACTGGCAGATTCAGATGGCTGAGCCAGACGTTGAGAAAACGGCATTTATTTGCTCTCAAGGTTTGTTTGAGTTCCGGAAAATGCCTTTCGGACTCTGTAATGCTCCAGCCACCATGCAGACAGCGCTAGACCTCTTATTGGCATGACATAAGTGGGAGACTTGTCTGGTGTACCTGGACGATATTATCGTCTTTGGGAACACTTTCGAGCAGTTTCTCGAAACTCTCCACTGTCCTTGGACTGTTACGAGGGGCGGAGCTAAAACTCCAGCCGAAGAAATGTTTCTTTGGCTTTAACAAAGTACGTTATCTCGGTCACGTAGTAAGTGCCGAGGGAGTTGCTCCGGACCCGGATCTCGTGCGGGTAGTTTAGGAGTTTGATGTGCCGACGACGGTAACAGGCGTCCGTAGTTTTCTCGGACTGGCCGGTTACTATCGAAGGTTCATCAAAGACTTCGCCAAGGTGGCAAGGCCTTTGCATGATCTGACGAAGAAGGATGCGTCCTTCTAGTGGTCGGATCAGTGCAAACTAGCGTTTGTTCGGTTAAAGGCATTTTTAACCGAAGCGCCGGTACTCACCATGTATGATCCTCGTGGTGAAGTAATTATCCATACCAATAGTAGATGTACCGATGTAGTCTACCAGAAGTTGCCAGAGGACAATGTCCCCCGTGTTCTGGCCTACACAAGCCGACTCATGAAGGGAGCGGAAACACGGTATTCGGTCACCGAGCAGGAGTGCTTGGCGGTCATGTTTGCCGTGGGTAAATTCCATCCTTACCTCTTTAACCGGGAGTTCGTGATCGTAACAGATCACCACGCTCTTTGCTATCTGCAGACAGCCAAAAACCTGCAAGGCAGGTTGGGGCGTTGGCAGATGCAACTAGAAGAGTACCGGTTCAAGGTTCAGTATAGGAAGGGAACACTGCACGTGGATGCCGACGCTTTGAGTCGGTATCCTGTTCGTGATGTTGCGGACCTTTCCTTGCCTGAATACGTCGAAGCCGACGTAGGTGAGGTTATTTACCACATCCGTTCCGAGGTGGATTGGGTCAAGGAGCAAGAGGCCGATGGCTGGTGCTCCAAAGTGAAGAGTGAAATCTTCCGTGACCCCAACTCGAACCTCCAGTTCAAGTTTGTGGTGGCAGATGACGTTGTTTGCCATCAGGTCCATCCAGGATCGGTTGAGAACTGTGCTGGTAGTGCCGAAGTCGTGCAGGGCTTTCTGTCTAAGGAAGCTACATGACTTCCCGAAGCTGTTCACTTCGGGATGTTTAAGACCTACCAGAGACTGCGCTCACGCTTCTACTGGATCGGTATGAAGCGGGACACTGCCGAATATGTTAAGTCATGTTTGGTGTGTCAGAAAGCGCGACAGTTCGCTCGAAGTCAGGGATTTCTCCAACCGATTGTGCCAGAGTACCCAGTTGATACCTGGGGAATGGACTTCGTTGGACTGTTTCATGCCTCCGTGGGTGGAGTCACCTATGTGCTTATCATGGTTGACTATTTCACCCGGTACGGTGTGGCAAGGACGGTATGAAGGGCCACGGCCGCCTGTGTTGTGAAATTTCTGAAGGACGAGATCCTTTCGGTGTATGGCACACCGAAAGCTCTTGTTTCGGATCGTGGGTCCCAGTTCTCCAGCAAAGTCCTGCTGAAGTTCCGGGAGCGCTATAATATAGCGCATCACTTCACGACGGTGTACCATCCGCAAGCTAATGGGCTTACGGAGCGTACGAACAAAACCGTAATGGAAACCATCAAGCGGTACCTTGATCCCCTCAAGGAACAGCGTGACTGGTGGGATAAATTGCGGCCCGCCGTGTGGGCTTATAACACAGCTGTCCAGGAGAGTACACAGGTCTCTCCGTATCAGTTGTTGTTTGGCCGTGAGCCTAGGTTGGAGATTGATAACCTCCTTCCGAACGGTGCAGTCCGCGACTTGCCTGACCAGCAAGCTGTGGAAGAGCAGGCTCGTCAATGTTTGACGGCTGCTCAAAGAAGGCAAAAAGAGCGGTATGATGCTGGCCGTGTGGAGCCTCCTCTGTATCAGCCTGGTGATCAGGTGTGGATTAGAGATCAGGCTGGGAAGCTCGGTCAGGCGAAAAAATGGAGCTTGGCGTATAAAGCTGAGAGGGGTACGGTGGTCGCACGGTATTCTGACCTAGTCTACGAGATAGAGTTCGTAGACGGGTATGGTCGGAAGGTGTGCGACCGGTTTCATGTTGATAACCTGAAGCCGTATATATCCACCTGCACTGTGAGAGAGGAAGATGGACTTGGTGTCTGACACCTCCTCCGATGCTGACAGCGATGCCACGGAGGCTTCGGCATGGAGTGGAATGACTCCGGCGCTAAAGCCACCGTCTATTTCTTCGCAGGAGTCTACCGACTCCGAGGCAGATGACCCCCCTCCTCCTCGGTACAATCTCCGTCCGTGGAGAACGAGGGTGTTCGAGGTGAGTGGGTTCGATTTCCTCGAGTAGGAAGTTGGACGGTATGGGGTACTCTTTGGGTATCCCTACCATGGTGGGAGAGATCTGGCAGTCCGCTACTGTGGGCGGAGGCTGGGAGAGGAGGTGGCCGGACATTGCGGTGTTTGGGGCCCGCCACGGTTTCGGTAGAAACCAAGGGTGGCCCATCACCAGGTGTTCAGCCAAAGGTCCGACAAAATCGGTCCATGGACGGAGAAATCCGTCCGTGAAAACCTCCGTGAAATCTCCAATTACCGTCAATATAAGAAAATTGACGGTAAATGTCTCTACCCACAAGTTCCAGTCTTGGTGTATGAGAATTCACCGTGTGTCTGTCCCTAAAAAGGCAGACGACGGTGAAATCTCCATGGTGACCATGCATGAGGCGGCTGATGATGTGTTAGCCGCTACTGCACGGCCATTAGCCGCTAAAACGATGAATTTGGCGGCTAGGCGCCATATTGTTTGGAAAAAAAAAAGAACGCCGGCACCACGTGTGGAAAAGAATACACAAATTCACCGTCTCAAAAGCGTGCCAAGACTGGAAAAAAGGAGCAAAATTGCAAAAGTAAGTCCCTCTAAGAAAATTTCCTTCTCCTGCCTGTTGTCAGTTCTCTTTTATTTGTTAACGGTGTGTTTTACGGCCAATGACCGTATACACACGTGGTGGGAGTGGTTTCGCCGCCATGACTGTTGTCATGGTGGCCAAACCACTATGGAAAGCATTTTTCCGGCGGGTTCAGCCCGTCCGAGCGCTAACTCGCTTGGGAAGGCCCAAGTGCGACGGTGTTTGGACGGTAGAAGCCCGCCAGGGAGTGGTTCTCACTGATCGAAGGCGGTAAAACACGGTTTCGACCGTGAATTGCCGACTTTGGACGGTGATAACGGCATTTTGCACGGTAGAAGTCCGTGCAATGCCCTTTCCAACCGGCGGAACTCGGTGAAAGGGTGTTTTCAACGTCCGAAGGTGGTTAGCCATGGTTTTTACCGTGGTTTACCGACTTTGGACAGTGGAAACCGCGATTTGCACGGTGAAAACCCGTGGAATACCTTTTCTACCGGTTCCGAAAGAGGGAAAAGGAGTTTTCACCGTACGAAGGCGGTAAAACACGGTTTTGACCGTGAATTGCCGACTTTGAACGGTGGAAACGGGAATTTTCACGGTGAAAGCCCGTGGAATTCACTTTTCCACGGTAAAAACGTGTTTTTGACGGTTTCTTCTTTTTTTCACAGGCTCACCACGGAGAAGGAGAAGGAGGAAGGCGACAGGAGTGTTCGACTTTCCCCCTCCCTCAGCCCGCTGCATCCTGGGGATGCAAGGCTGTTGGAGTCGGGATCGGAGGGCTCCCCATCATCTGGCGGACCGGAAACGACTGACGCCACCATGGAATCTGTTGATTCCCCGGCGGCAGAGGCCGTGGAAGGTCCGGGGTCTGCCCAGTCGACTCCGACCGGTGTCGGAGCCATCTGGGGCAGATACCTGCAGTCTCCCTCCAGGGATACGGCTGCTACCACCGTTCAGTCGGTGGCGGCAGTAGTTTCTCCGGTTGGAGAGCCTGCAGAAGCGGGTGTTGATGGTGGGAAAGCGGCTACCGGTGTGGTAACCGGTAGTACCCCGGAACCCGGGTCTCCGTCTGTTCGAGACCTCCTAGATTGGTCTAGGGTGGTCGACGACAGTGAGGACGTCTCCTTGAGAGCGTCCTTAGTCATAGACACGGAGATAGAGGTCGAAACCACCGTTGATTCGGTGGCTGACGCCTCCAGGCAGTTGCGGAGCCGTAACGCCTCTTCAGAGGGCTCTTCGGAGTCTGACGGGAGTAGTTCGGCCTCCGAGGGTAAACCGTCTGGGACGGGATCCCCCGGAATTCTTCCCGCCAATCCAATGTCTTTGGAGGCCGTGGCTGTGTCCTTGGCCGAAGAAGGCCGCTTGGATCGGTTAGATGAAGCTAGACGGGACATGGTCCAGGAAGGTGGCTTCCTGGTTGGGGACCGTCGATTCTTCAACGGGGATATTCCGACCGTGCAGGTGAAGAAGGACGGCGCAAAGAAGCGCAAGAAGAAGTCCGGAGCCGCACGGATCACTGCCAGAGCCAAGGCTCTCGCAGAGAAAGAGGCAATGCTCAAAGCTAAGGAGGAGGTGCTGAAAAAGTTCACGCCTGCTGTGGGGCTTCGAGCAGAGACTCTCACCCGCCCTGACGGTTGTTCAGGGGCTGCTTGGCGAGAGAAACCGGCTGCTGGATCGGGTCCGCCCGAGGCAGTAGCTGGCCACTCCGGCTGGCAGTCGGACAACCCGAAGAGGGACCGGCGAGTGGAGAAGAAGGCTACCCAGCCTCCAGTACCCGCTCCCGGTAAAACGGGAAAATCTGTGAGTGGTGGTGGTGGCAAGGGACAAAAAAGGTCCCGCCCTCGCACCCCACCAGTGGCTGAAAGCTCGCGGGGCAAGAAGGCCAGGTCCTCCGGTCGAGGAAAGGCCTTCGAACCTCGGAAGCCCGAGAGCTTGGAGGACAAGCTCAAACGGCTGCAGGCTCAAGCAGCAAGCCTGCACCGACAGATCGCTCATGCGGTCGGTGCAGGTGAGCGGCAGGAGCTTGAGCGCTGGGCTGTGGAGTTCCCTCCCCTGCAGGGAATGCCTGCCCGGAGTCCACTGAAACAGGGGAACCTCCTGTCGGTCGTGGCATCCCGCCTATTGCGAGTGCCACGACCATCGCTGGCTAGAAGCGAATCACCGAGAGGGAGGTGATGCAGGCTTCCAGTGCACCAGCCCATAGTGCGGAAGCCAAAGCTACTGGTGGCAAGAGTCAGCCGACTCTTGCACCGAAGGAGAAGCCTCTCCTTCGGGATGGTCGAGGAAGATTTGTCTCCGGACAGTCATCCTTGGCTGTCACGTCGGCTAAGGGCACTTCTACGAAGAAGAGTACGGCTTCGGCCGGAAAACCTTCGAAGAAGGAGTCCGAGAAGGCGAAGGGGGCTAACCACCCGCCTAAGCCTGATCGGCCCAGTAAGTCGTCGGGGTCCGTTAAGTCTGACACGACGCATCGTCAACCTTCCTCTCACGGGAAAAAGAAAAAGAAGAAGGAC
This sequence comes from Brachycybe producta, assembly GCA_036925085.1. Lineage (NCBI taxonomy): Eukaryota > Metazoa > Arthropoda > Diplopoda > Playtdesmida > Andrognathidae > Brachycybe > Brachycybe producta. Next base: position 3,998,088 of record JAUPFP010000019.1, read on the forward strand.
CGTAAAAAGTCCAAACGTGAGAGGAAAGGGAGTCTGACACCCTCCAGTAGTAGGCACCAGGGAGCCGAAACCGGAGGCGTCGTGGCGGAAAAAAAGGAGTCCCGGCGTGCTCAGGCAAGCATGCCGGCCGGGAGTCAACCGATCCATACCCGTCCCGTTGAGGCGGCGCAGATGGATGGTAGGTCGATGCGCGACGTTTTGGTCGGCACGCCTCCATCCTCCCCGAAAGTGGATGCGGTCTCGAGCCTGCGGGTTCGAGCAGTGGCAATCCTGCACCGTGTGACTTTGCCCTCACCTAAGGGCGAAGGAACCTCGGTTGCAGGAGTCAGTGTTCCCACAAGACGTGCCCCCGTGACCCCCAGTGGGGGTACACCCTTCTCTCCGGTCCATGGCGGCGGGGTATTTGATACCCTAGGACCTGAAACGTCAACCTCCCCTAGGCCTGAGGCCGAGGGATGGCGTATTGGCGCATTGCCCCCGTATTCAGATGCAGAGGTGTATCTGAATAACCGGCTTGGTCTCTGGCAGGACCAGCCGGGAATAGAGGGTTGCCAATACCACGGCTACTACCGTCTGGATGAGCCACTTCCAGAGCCGTGGGTAGCAAGGCTACTGCCGTACCACATGCGCCATGTGGTGGCGTTTGGTTGTGGAGGTTTTCCGGTTGTGATGGTCGTGAACCCGGTCCAGCAAACGTTTGCTATTTTGGATGTGGTGGGGCTAGATGCCGGGATAGTTCGTCTAGCCCGGCGTGCAGCCCCATTTATCCAACATTTGCTGGGATGCGACTTAGGAGGTATGGCTGGACAGTTTATAACTGAGCCTCTACCAGGGTGTGAGACCGAGCCCGCAGTTGCCCTGGTGGACCTTCTGACAAGTCGGACGCTTCGCACGCGTCCGCAACTCCAGGATATTCCTTTCGAGGAATTCCGACCCCTGGAGGAAAGCCTTCTTAGGGGGACGGTCTTCGACACTGGTTTTGGGTGGCGTAACACCCAGATGTACCTGTGGTGGGCACGTCGGTAGCCTGCGGAGTGGATGGGCTCCACTTTCGCGACACCACCAGAGAAGCCGTCCGGAACCTAAGAAGGTCAGGTTCGGGGAGCAATCCTGGCTGGCTTGACTGACCTGTTCCCGAGATGGAACAGGGAAGTTGAGAGGATTGTGGCAACCTGGTCTGCTCAATTTTCAAATTTTGATTGAGCAGACGAATTTCCCTATGAAGGTCTGCCTGATAGCTACAGTAGGCTGTTAGGACGGACGCCATTTTGGTGCCAGCAGACCTCTCACCATGAAGTCTTTGGGTGAGAGGTCAGATGTGACCTCTGTCCCCTCCAGGTGGAGTTGCCTGGAGGTTTCCTGTGGCCTAGTCAGCCACAGGATCTGGGCAGTTGGTTGTAGGGTTGGAATGAGACTAGACCTGTGGGTGGAGGTCAAGTAGACCTCCACTGTCCAGCATCTGGATCTTCTTTGTGCCTTGGCCTTTAGGCCTTTACTTGTTTTATATTTATGGGGGCTTGGCTGGTAAAGGATTACCAGCCAAGTTGTGTAAATATTCACTGTCATCTTATTCATCAATCTTACATCGTAAGTGTCAATAAAACACATATCTTCATCACTTGCTTTGTGTCGTGTCTGTTTATTTGGGGAGTACCGCGGAGGGTGGGTTGTCCGGTGGGGTCAACACCACCATCTTCACCGTCCTGTTTCGGCCGGTGCTTGTGTCGGCTCGTGGTAGAACAACGGTTCTACCGCGATATTCTCGGCATCTTGGCGTGGTTTTCGTCCGTGTCTGTCGAGGGTGGCGCCAAGGAGCCGACACGTCCCCGGGAACACCGTGGGAGAGGCGGCTACGGGTACGGTCCTGTCCCCGTAAGGAGCCGGTAGGCGGTAAGTTTTTACGTCTGTGTTTCGTGGGCGTTTAAATTTATCGTGTTATTGTAACGGTCCGGCGGGACGTTACAATCGATTGTTTCAAAAAGATCATATGTTTATGCTCAATATGCTCAAGACCCCACCTTGGCTGCTGAATGATGAGCGTTGGAAATCAGCAGAAAAATGTCACTCCCAAAAATGTAAATAAAGCATTTTATTTTGTCCAACAAATAAGGGATAAAATTATCTTTAACTCAAAAACTACTTGAGACAGTAAACAAGAGAAGCAATTATGAGATTAAATTGATGGCATAGGGTAAACATACCTTGCCTAAGAAAAATATAGAAAGAAAGATGTTTCTTTAAAAACTTATTTACTTCATTTAAATATTAATTTTTATCAATGTCGTAGCAATTTTTTTGAAGCCAGGAATTGCCCATATTGCTTCATGCAGCCACATGTGCTAACCACACACATATGTGCGTCACAGCTTATTAATGGTATTCTAAAGTAAAAGCACATACATACCTATGGGGCGCCAAGTGTAAATGTTTCCTTGCCATTTACACATGCATTGAATGACATACTGAATATAAATAACCGTTGTGATTTCTAAATCACACATTATTAATAAATCGCAAGTGTTATTTATAAGTTGCAAGTGTTATTTAAACATCACACATTTCTTATTTATAAATCTGAAGTGTTATGTATAAATTGCAAGTGTTATTTATAAATCACACTTGTAATTTATAAATTGCAAGTTACTTGTATATCACATGTCTCATTTATATATCACACTTCTGTGATTTATGCGTGTGCCATTTTTATATTGCATTTGTTATTTAAAATGCAAAAAATATTCCTTCAGTTATGTCTGAAGGTCTACACTGGTACCAGGACTCAAGTGTTGCTAGTATGACCAGAGTCGGAGGTGTCAGATTCGTTAAGGCCATATTTCTCCCATTCCACATTTGAGAACATATGGTTTCATATTATCGTGAAACCGGTCCCGTACTTTCCGATCATACCCATCTACAAATTCTACCTTGCAGACTAGGTTGGAGATCTGCCGGACCAGCGTACCCATCTCTGCCTTGTATGCCAAACCCCACTTCTAGGCTTGGCCGAGCTTACCGGTCATGTCCCTACCAGGTTTGTAAAAGGGTGGCTTCACCAGGCCAGAGTTGTACTGGCTCTTCTGGCTCTTCTGAGCAGCCAAAAACTTTTGGTACACCCATTCGGAACACAACAGTAACATTAAAATTTATAAGGTATATGACTGTCCTGATGTTTTAGAACTTAAAACATTGTTTTCTACATAATTTAAACTAGATTTATAAACACATATACAGAAATTCTGTCCTGAAGCAGCTAAAATGACACTTTTCAGCTTTGATATTGCAGTTTAATCAGAGCAATCTGCTTAATAATCATGTAGGATGATGTCCCAAAAGTTTTCTACAAGATTTAAGTCTGGGGGACACGCCGGCCATTCGAGAGTGGTGATAATTTGGTTCCGTAACCATTCCTTCATTATGTTATTGGAGGAAATTGGGGCATTTTCTTGCTGGGATACTAAGCTAATGCTATGAAATTGATGTTTTATAGCAGTACATACCCTCGTAACAATGTCTGATAATCGCTGATATTTCTTTTAGTTGAAATAAAGGCTGAGAGCCTGCATTTCAAAAACTAAGCTGCTCGTACCAAAGGCACTAAATCTTCCCCATATTATTAGGCTCCCCCATTGCCAAAATTTTGTTTAGAAAAATATTGTGGTTTTCTCCTCATATCCTTCTAATCCTTCATATCCTTTTTTTCCCAATGGTGGTGGAAGCCTGACAATATCCAAAGTGTTTAGCACCTTTGGAATGAGGAGTATTGCCTTTATTTCAACCAAAACAAATATCAGCGATTATCAGACATTGTTGCGAGAGTATGCACTGCCATAAAACATCGATTCCATAGTATTCCAGCAAGAAATTTTCCCAGTTTCCTCTAATAACCTAATGAAGAAATGGTTACGGAACCAAAATATCACCACTCTCGAATGGCCGGCTTGTCCCCCAGACTTAAATCTTGTAGAAAACTTTTGGGACATCATTGTACGTGATTATTAAGCAGATTGCTCTGATTAAACTGCAATATCAAAGCTGAAAAGTGTCATTTTACCTGCTTTGGGACAGAATTTCTGTATATGTGTTTATAAATGTAGTTTAAAGAATGTTGAAAATAATGTTTTAAGTTCTAAAACATCAGGACAGTCACATACCTTGTTAATTTTAATGTTACTGTTGTGTTCCGAATGTTACTTTGTCAAAATAATTAATTAAAGGGAAAAGTTCATTAATGCGTCTATAATTATGAAACGGCCATTTTCCAGTTTTTAATTTTTTTAATTTTTACCTTTTTAAGAAAAAAATTCTGCTTAGCAGAAAGTTTGTAATAAAAGATGATCTGTTTATGGTGAAAATTTCAGGCGAATAAATCAAGTTTAACTCGAGATATAACCCATTTTTGGGTTGCGTTTATATATATGAAATGCGCTGTATAATATTGTCTAACCAATAGAAATACAATAGTACATTTCTCTAAAATAAACTTATTTTCATCAGTTGAAATTTTCATGGTGCACACATTTTCGTCCAAGCAGAAACACGGACTAACAAACAGTTTAATAGCAATATTCATTATAGTATTATCCATTCTATATTAAAATTATAAAAATGTTAACAGTGACAAAAACCTTACATCTTACCAAGGTGTATTTGCCAATTGATTTTGTTGCAAACTTTCCCTTGTGAAGACGAATCAGTGAAACCGGAGAGAAACTAAATTGCAGAAACTGGGCAATTCCCATCAGTTGGCAACACATGGTACAACGAATACTATCAGATGTCTAGAAAGCCAAAACATAATATGAATCATAAGTTCATAACCCGTACTCTACACTTGCCTCAACGAAGATGAAGCTTGTGACATCAGGGAGGTTGACAAATTTTTTAACTTCTAATAACAGAGAATTACAAAAAAAATACAATATCCTTTTTGCATAAATGTTTGCAAACATATCAGACTAACTGTCAAATCCAGAAACATTCATTAAAGTATAAACATCAATTTAAGTTTAATTTTTTCTTTATTTAGAAGATGAGCTATGAGCATCATAAGGAGAAGAACGTTTTTTTCCTTGACTCCCAATTTTTTGGCTATTTTACTAATTTAAACTTGTCATCGGAGTGTATAGTAAGGTGTTTTTAATAGTGCTTGTCTCCTGAATAGTGGTAAAACCGATTCCAATTTGGATAAGTATTTTTTGAGTTAGAGCAATTTTAATTTAGGACGCTACTTCCTTTGTCTCCTTTTTCTTTGTTTCCTTTGTTTGTGCATGTTTTTTTACTCAAAACACAACTAATTCCTTATCCAAACATGATTTCCTTATAGAATATTGTAGATCTCAGCGTGCCTAACACGCTGGTGGAAGCAGAATCAAAATCCGCATTTTCAAATTTAAAACGCCACTTTAGGCCCAAAAAGTTTTAAAAAAATGCTTAACGTCCACGCTTTTTTCTTCTCTAAAATTATTAGGCTCTTTCTTGCTTTATTATTGTTTTAACTATGCCTCTTAAGACTTTGACCCTACCTGGTGCTTCTTCCACTTGTTCAGTGCAGGCATCCCGTGATATCGCCTGTTTGCGGAAGGAGGTTGCTGAGTTGAAGGAATTGTTCCTTCGGCATTGCAATGCTCACCCTACAGTGACTCACGAGATTGCATGCCAGACGAGTGATTTTGTGCCTGGCATTTCATCCAATGTATCTGTAGGGACTGACTTGGTAAATAAGAATCAGGCAGCCCAGACAGGAGACGGATGGATGGTGGTCAAAGGCAAATGATCTCACCCACAGAGAAAAAGCTTTGCCAGTGTTGTGGCTAATGGTAGTTCTGCTACCATTGGTGTGCTGTCTGAGGTTAAGGATATTCCTGCCTCAACATCCACTAATTATAGCCCGCAAACTGGTAAGCCTATCGATGTGCACCTCATTGGTGACAGTATCGTTCAAGGTGTTAGGGTCGGCAAAACTGGGAAGTCAACTACGTGGTGCTATCCAGGCACACGTGTTGAGCATTTAACTACTCGAGTTAAGGCAGTGCTGAACAAAGCTAGCCTTAACCCTGTTGTAGTTGTGCATGCCGGCACTAATAATCTCAAGATGGATGCGCCAAAGGGGATAGCTGAGAGACTTAAAACGCATCAGACCTCGTGCAAGGATTGTGATTTCTACTGCCCTGCCACGGTTTGAGCATGATGCTAGGGGTTCTTTTTATCCAAACCCTGCAGTTCAGGAGATTTCACAAGAGTTATCTCTTCTCTGTCGTAGTGCTGGTTATTCATTTGCAGATGCTTCTCCGGAGCTTCTTAAATCACCTGATAAGTATTATGTGCGTGATGGCCTTCACTTGACTGCAGCTGGTAAGGATGTCTTGAGCTCTGTTCTCTGGAAATCTGTTTGTAGTCAAGTCCAGGGAAACTTCTAATTACTAAATGCCCTGCTTCTAGGAAGAAATCAAATCTAGTTACTGTACCCAAAATAGTTACCCAAAAAGAAACCCAATTTTCTAACAAGAAAATTTCTTCTAAGACAGTTTCTCTGACCAACAAGGAAAACAAGCCTATAAATAAATCCTTAAAAATGTTAATAATCAATTGCAGAAGTATAAAAAATAAAGTAATTGAGTATAGAGAAGCCATAGAAAGCTACAATCCTAGCATTATCTTCTGATGTAGCGAATCATGGCTAACTGAAGATGTCTCATCCGCTGAAGTTTTCCCCCACAGTTTAACATATTCCGAAAAGATCGTAACTTAACCAAAGGTGGAGGTATATTTCTTGCTATCAATAAAAACCTAACATCAAAAAGAGAATTCCATTATGAAGATCATTGTGAGGCAGTTTGTTGTAGCATTCTCACCTCTCACCTCCCTCCACCTCCCGCCCACCTTCAAATGACAAGGAGGAATTACTCCAATTTAGAAAATGTTTAGATTCCTTATTTTCAACCCACAAACATGCATCAGTTCTCATTGGTGGGGATTTTAACCTTCCTTGAATAAATTGGAAAAATTATACTGTTGACTCCCAGTGCCCTAGCAATAAATTAATAGATATGCTGCTTGATGGTGAATGCACATATTCCTTGGATCAACTAGTGCAAACTCCTACACACTGCACCAATACAACAGCTAATATTCTAGATCTAGTCTTTACGAACACCCCAGAAAATGAAATTGCTGATGACATAAGCGATCACAAAATGATTTACTTAGAATTTGTCACCCAATTTGAAAAACTCCAATCAACTCCCCGAAAAGTCCTTCAGTACAATAAAGCTAATTGGGCTAATTTTAAGCTTTTTGTAACAAATGAACTGAACAATAAAAGTGGACTATCAAAAGACGTAAACCAACAGTGGTCACTGTTTGTTAATGTCATTTTTTATGGCATAAATAAATTCATCCCATGCAAAAATGTAAAATCAAGCATGGAACCAATTTGGTACACCACTGAGATATGCCGCGCTCTTCGTAAACAACGCAAATTTAGATCGAAAATGAAGATAAACATGGATGACACTATTAAATTGCAATTTAATTCCCAGCGACATCTTGTGAAAAATTTGCTTAAAGAGGAACACTTGAACTTTACTAATACTGTCTTAGGGGTATCACTCCATAAAAATCCCAAGTTGTTCTGGAAATATGTAGAATCTTAACAAAATTCCAAATAACATAACTTCCATTATAACACCACTTGGTGATGTCTGTACAAACAAGCAGGTTATTGCAAACACACTTAATGACTATTTCGAAAGTGTCTTTCATGCTAATAATGGTGATGAGGAACCTCAACTTGGCACCTTATCTCATGTCATGGCCTCACATAATTATAAACTCCACTGGATTACAAAATTTGCTTTATAATCTATATGTTAATAAATCTTCTGGTCCAGATGAAATTTCGCCACGTTTGCTAAAGGAGATGGGCACAGAAGTTAGCCCTTTTTTAAGTAAACTTTTCCAAGATTCCCTTGATAGCGGCATATTGCCTATGGCATGGAAGCAAGCAAATATCTGCCCAATTTTTAAAACAGGAGATAAACATTGTCCAAAGAACTATAGACCCATTTCTCTAACCTGCATTGTATGTAAGACTCTCGAGCATATAATTTATTCTAATACAAACAAGCATTTAAAAACCCATAAATTAATTCATGAAAACCAGCATGGTTTTCGAAAAGGCAAATCATGTGATACCCAGTTAGCACTATTCATCCAAGACATACAATCTGGCTTGGATAGTAAGGGCGAATTTGACTTGGTATTTTTAGATTTTGCAAAAGCATTTGATACAGTGAAGCATTCACTACTTAAATAAACAAGTAATTTTGTGGACATCATCATTCTTATCAAATAAGACAACCGCGAGTCCAAATTGATGGTGCTGTGTCGGACTGGGCTAAAGTAACATCTGGTGTACCTCAGGGTAGCATTCTTGGACCACTACTTTTCCTTCTGTTCCTTAACAATCTGGCAGATAGATGCAACAGTACGATGCGCTTGTTTGCAGATGATGCTGTTGTGTACAAGAGGATTAGGGATAATGAGGATAGTGAAGTCCTCCAAAGAGATCTAGACAGTGTTGAAGAATGGTGCTCTGAGTGGCATTTACAACTCAATAGGAGTAAATGCAATGTTATGCGAGTTTCCCGAAAGCATGAATCTTGCATGGCAGATTATACAATGGGAGATGTTCAGCTAACTCATGTTGATACCATTAAATATCTTGGCTTAACCTTGTCCAAAGACATGCTTTGGAAAGATCATATAACCAAAGCAGTTGCAAAAGCTAATCAAAGGCTGCGGTTTGTCCAACGCACCTTTAAACATTGTAATGAAAATGTAAAAAAGGTCTGCTACTTTACACTAGTTAGACCTATCTTAGAATGTTGTCCCCAAATTGGAGCCCATTTAGAAATAACCTAAAACAAGAAATAGAAATGGTGCAGTGTAGGGCTGCAAGATTTGTAAAGGGACGGTATGCATATACTGACAGCTTATCATCTATGCTTCAAGAGCTAGAATAGGAAACATTAGCAGTTCGAAGAAACGAGCAAAGCCTCGCTCTTCTGGGGCGTATGCTGTCTGATGATAACAATACTCTGCTTAATGGTTTACTAACTAGAAATCCTTGTAAAGGTAGATTTGGGCATTCAAACACTTTCAAAGAATTAATGGCTAGGACTGATGCATATTTTTGGTCTTTTATTCCTAATGTTGTTAGACTATGGAACTCTCTTCCTGTGAATAGTTCTTTGTTAGGACGATTTCAATTTCGTGATGATGTCTTATTTTTAAATAATGACAATCACTCATGATTGGGAGCAATCCCCCTTACCACATGGCTTTCAAGCTGATTGCAGGTGTATCTAATTGAATTGAATTGAATTTATATTTCGATTGTTGTCTAAATCATTAAGACTCGTCACCACCCACAGCCGCCAAAAACGAACAACATCGGTACTGATTCGCACAACACATTTGTTTAGTTGGTGTAAATTTTTTTTATTATGAACGAGTAATGCAGCCCGTCCTAGAACGGGGATTAAGATGTGTCCTCATAACTTTCTATATATACACTGTATATAAATGTATATGAGGACTATCTTAATCCCCCTGCCTTGCAAACATGTAGATAGCTTCCTGCAAGATGTGTAGGCCTACTTCTATAGATATTGCAGGAAGCTATCTACATGTTTGGCACTTGCACTAAAACACAACATCTGTCCTAAAATATATGCCTGAATACCATTTAACCTAAATGGCCTCTAGTTCAAAAATTGCATGCTTTAAACATTTGTTCTACATTCATTCGTCACAAGTTCACATTTGAAATGAGAGAAACCTAGAGAAAAATTTGAAATGAAGAGCATTTCACCAAGTCATTTGACCTAAATATCCATTTGACTTAAATATTCATTTGACATAAGGGGGCCTTGTGACCTAGAGTTGTTTAACCTAAAAATGCATTTGACATAAAACAATGGTTGACTCAATAGGCATTACACCTAAAGTGGCATTTGATCTAAAAGCATGATTGGCCTAAAGCCAAGTTTGCATTAAATTTGAATAGTTATTTAACATAAATAGCAATTTCACCATGAAAGAACAATTGATTTAAACAGTATTGGAAATAAATGGGCATTTGAAATGACCCTTCTGGCTATTAATACAAATCTTGTTTCAGTAAGAGAACCCTTATTTGAGGGTAACTGCAAAGTTGTTTGCTGTAGCATTTCCCTTAAAAGTAGGAATACAGTTTTTCTATTTTCAATCTGTTGCCCACCTTCAAATGATGTGGAGGAATTACTCGAATTTAGAAAATGTCTCGACACCTTATTTTCTGTACACAAATATGCATTAGTTCTCATTAGTGGTGATTTAACCTTCTTGGAAAAATTATGTCATAGATTCTCAGTGTCTTTGCCCCAAATTAATACATATACTGCTTGACTTTGTATTTCACGTATTTCTCTAGACCAACTAGTACAAACCCCAACATACCTCACCAACTCATCAGCTACTATTCTAGACTTAGATGAAGCTCTGAACCAATTTGGTAAACATCTGAAATATGACGTGCCATTCATAAGCAACGCAAAAGTAGATCTAAAATAAAAAATATGAATGTCACTATTCAAATACAATTCAGTCATCTCATGTGAAAAGTTTACTTAAAAAGGAGCACACCAACTTTGCAAACAATGTGTTTGGAAATATGTAAAAAACCTCAACAAAAGTTCAAATTCTATAATACACATTACGACACCACTAGATGTTTGTACTGACAAATGGGTCATTGCAAACACCCTTAAGTAACTATTTCTAAAGTGTTTTTCACCCAACTGATGGTATCGAAGACCAGCAAAACTTGAGCTAAAACTTGAATCATTAGCAGGCCGAAGAAATGACCAAAGCCTTGCCCTTTTCGAACGTTTACTGGCAGATAAAATTTACCTACTGACTTATTGAATACACATCCTCCTACGACTTTTTCCTCAAATGTTATTGTGGCAACCTGGTCTGCTCAAATTTTAATTTTTGCTTGGTCTGCCTGACAGCTACAGTAGGCTGTTGGGATGGACGCCATTTTGGTGCCAGCAGACCTCTCATCATGAAGTCTATGGGTGAGAGGTCAGATGTGACCTCTGTCCCCTCCAGGTGGAGTTGCCTGGAGGTTTCCTGTGGCCTAGTCAACCACAGGATCTGGGCAGTGTGTTGTAGGCTTGGAATGAGACTAGACCTGTGGGTGGAGGTCAAGAGGACCTCCACTGTCCAGCATCTTTATCTTCATTTGTGCCTTGGCCATTAGGCCTTTGTTTTATATATACTTATGGGGGCTTGGCTGGTAGAGGATTACCAGGCAAGTTGTATAAATATCTACTGCCATCGTATCTTATTACCATCTTTCATCGTAGTGTGAATAAATACACTAATTCATCACCTACTTTGTGTCTGTGTCTATTTCTTGGGGTTTACCGCGGGAGGGTGGGTTTTCGGTTCCGGGAAACTCCACCGTCTTTTCCGACCTCTTTCGGCCGGTACTCGTGTCAGCTCGCGGTAGAACCCCGGTTCTACCGCGATATTCTCGACGAGGCGGCGTGTCATCATCGTGTTTCACCGTCGGGAGAGCTCCGCGTCGACACCACCCAAGGGGTCCACCATGTGGAGAGGCGGCTGCGGGTACGGTCCCGTCCCCGTCGTCGGAGCTCTGGTACCGGTAAGTGTTAACGTTTTATAAGTTTCGTTTACCGCGTATTGTAACGGTCCGGCGGGAGGTTACAATTGGTGGAGGCGCCGGGTACCTATACCCCGCCTCTCGCACGGTGATTTACCGTGTATTCGACCGTTTAGTTGGTCGAATCACCGTGCGGTGCGAGTACGCCACTGGGCGCGGACTTTGGTCCGTGGGACAGCGGCGGAAACCACCGGTTCACCGTCGATTTACCGTTGCTCACCGTGGAGAACGGACTCCGGTCCGTTGTACCGTGGTGAACGGTAAATCTACCGCAGTTTACCGTACTTTTACCGTTGATTGGCCGTGGGGAACGGACTTTGGTCCGTTGCACTGTGGTTAACGGTAAATTTACCATCGAACTTCCGTGGGGCACGGACTCCGGTCCGTGGTACTGTGGTTTTCGGTGGTGTACGGTGTTTTACCGCAAGTACACCGTGGGGTACAGACTTTTGTCCGTTGACCCACCGTCGAAAGTGGTAAAAGGTCTTTTACCGAGAAGTACACTGTGGGAAACGAACTTTTGTCCGTTATACCGCGGTAGAAACTGGTAGAGTTAAACTCTAACCGTAATTTACCGTGGGACACGGACTTTTGTCCGTGATACCGCGGTTTTGCACGGTTCCATCTGTTCGTTACGGTATTTTACGGACTTTTGTCCGTGAATTTACCGTTTTCGACGGTGGAAACCCGTTATCTGGTGGCTTTGTCCAGATTTTACCGTTCGTTTACGGTGAAAAATGGAGCCAGGCCCAAAAGTACCGACGGGAGGTCGGGAACTTGGTGCGGATGCGGGTTTAGTTATGCGGCCGCGTAGTCGACCGTGAGAGTCCGATGGTGATCTCAGCGAGGAGGACGATCGGCCATGGCCGAATGTCCAAGTTTCCACCGTCGCCCGTCCGATCGGACGTGGCGATCAACCCCGTAGGGACATGGTGGAAATCCCGGATGAAACTGCACGTGAGGGCCGGGCCTTTTTGGGCGGGCTATCCGAGCAGCAACTCATCGAGATTGCCTACGGGATAGATGTCCTTCGTCTGGAAGGACTGTCCCGTCGACGATCGAGCCGAGAATGAAACCTCATTTTTCACTGTCGCCCGTGCGAGAGGGCGCACAGAGAAAGGAGCCACCGGTACAACCCCGGTTGGTACCTCCGCGGGAAGCACCCAGGCCATCTCCTAGGGGGATTGGCCGGGGAGTGCCTCCTGCACCCGGAAAGCAGCCCAAGGTTCAGTTGATGATACCCTCAGAAGCTGAGTCCGAGTCTGACGTTTTGGGGAACCGGAGCAGGCAGCCTCGCAGGGTTAGCGCCGCTGCTTGGACGCATGCTCCAGTGGTTCCAGCGGAGGTTCAGGCGTTCGGGTTCTTTAACCCGGTCCACTCATTTGCTCGTTACGACGGTAAAGAGGACTTCACGCCTTTTCTCCGCAAGTTCGAAGCGAAAGCCCGAGCTCAGCGCTGGACGGACAAGTCCCGTTGCAGTTTCTTTACGTTTCTGCTGGTCGGTCCGGCGGAGGAGTATTACGCCACTTTGGTGGAAACTCTTCCTGACCTGACCTGGACTGAGCTGAAGGACGCTATGCGTAGCCGCTTCAGCACAAGTAACCAGGCTCGCCTCTGTTTCGGCGAATTTGAGTCGATGAAACAGGGGGCTACCGAGTCTGTGCAGGCATTCTACTGGCGGTTCTTGGAACTGTCCGACCAAGTGTATCCGGGCGAAGACGAGAGCTGTCGGCTCATACGCTTCAAACGGAAACTCCTGACGGCCATCACGGATCAATTGATCGGTTGCAAGGCCGGTACGGTAGAAGCATAAGCCCGAAAGGCATGGCTAGTTGAGGCCGATTTGCTTCTTGTAGGTAAATTACCTAACCGTACTAGAGGGGTTCCTCAGGACAGGGCTAGTGCTCAGTCCTCTGGAACCACGGCTAGCTCTGGGAGCTCTGCCAGGGCTTCACCTTCGAGCCAAACGGGTGTGAAGGCTACTGCACCGTCCAGGTCGGACAAAGCAGGAGCCAAGACCGGAGGCAAGAAGAAGAAGACGGCAGGCTCCGGTGGAGGTCAGCCGGCGGCAACACCTCGAAGTGCGGACCGTACAGGAGATTCACTCCGGCGACTAGGGCCTTGTTTCGGGTGTAACCAGATGGGTCACCTGAAGAAGGATTGTCCGAAGGCTGCGGCCAAAGGGCAGGTTGCCAGAGTGGTGCCTGATGAGTCAGAACCTCCAGCCAACCACTGGCATTGCGCCAGTTTGGCTGGAAAATCGTAAGTACATGGCCACCTTTCATGATGGCCAGTTCTACTATCGACTCGTGGAGGACGAGGAGAAATCCTCGTTAAACCACCGCCGGTCGCCACCGAACTGAGTGGTGTGCGACCGGTAAAGCTTCAAAGCTCAGGTGCCTGTCAGGGCCTGGGTTCTGAGCGAGGGACGTACCTCCGGGCGGTCTCCAAATATGTGGATGTCCTGCGGAAGGCAGGGGTGCCTCTGGCGAGGTCTGCAGACCCAGAAATTACCCAGTGGGTATTTCCATCATCATGCTGCACATTGGAGGCCGTGTGCAGCCAGCTGAATCGCTGGTTTGCCCCCTCACCCTACATGCCTAGTGGTGAGGTGCTGGATCGTGCTCTCATCGAGCAGGCGGGAGGAGTTGGAGCGCCCATACCTCCTGTTGTGCCTGGGGAGTCTCTGGTTTCTGAGACAGTTCCCCAGTCTTCTGCACGTCTGGAATTACCGTCCGGTGTGGACGGTAAGGTGGACGGGAGGCAGAAGATCGATGGTGGGAGCCCGCGGGTTCCCATTCCTGAGCTGCAGAGCTGGGCCTACGACGTAGGTTCACCACGGGTGTGGGTGTCAATAGGCGATCGTCTCTTGGAGATGATCGTAGACACCGGGGCCGACGTTTCGGTCCTAAGCATTACGGTGGCACGAGTGATGGAGTTGCCTATAGAGGAACTGGCGGTTCCTTCATTCCTTCTGGGAATGGGTGGGCACTCCATCGAGGTGGTAGGGGTCACAAATGTGGAATTGACCATCCACAAGAAAACCATCAAGGTGCCTCTCCTTCTGGTGAAAGGAGAGGGCGAAGCGTTGTTGGGCGTTGATCACGCCTCACGCTTCGGCTTGATGGTAGATATCGTGCACCGGAAGGTTTACTTCCGGGAGGATGTCTGGACTGCACATTCAGATGCCCTCCAAGCTGCATTCACCGATCGAGCGGTTGAGGAACCTAAGAAGGTGGAAGCGATTCCATCGCCGATACCAGGGGCTTTGCCTCCGGGACGGCAACTCCCAGTGGATCCACCTACACTCGAGAAGGTTGACGGGTGGGTGACCATTGTTTCACTAGAGCTGCCCGAGACCAAAACCTCTATCGGGCGCGGAGAAGTTTGTTCTCTGCGACTGAGGGAGAATGTCTGGCTACCAGCCCACGTACGACGTGTCATATCTGTGACGTTGGTAGAGCATGCCGGCCCTGGCCAGCTGCTTCTCGTAGAGCCACACCGGAAAGCCTTAGGTTGACGTGGTGTGTTGGCAGTAGCATGTATCGCTGCAGCTAACCGGCTTGGCACGTACGATATCGGGCTTGAGAACGTGGGAGATGCACCCATTGCCAGTTCGACCAGAGGAGGCCTCATCTAAGTTGAGAGGGGCGTCCGTTTCCGGATGCCAAGTGCTCAATGTGGCGACGGCTCCTACTCTCGAAGAGTGTCTTAAGATTGGTCCCAATCTGAGAAGGCTACTCAGCCTCTAGTACCCGCTCCTGGTAAAACGGGAAAATCTGTGTGGTGGTGGTGGCAAGGGACAAAAGAGGTCCCGCCCTCACACCCCACCAGTGGCTGAAAGCTCCAGAGGCAAGAAGGCCAGGTCCTCCGGTCGAGGAAAGGCTTTCGAACCTCGGAAGCACGAGAGCTTGGAGGACAAGCTCAGACGGCTTCAGGCTCAAGCAGCGAGCTTGCACTGACAGATCGCTCGTGCGGTCGGTGCAGGTGAGCGACAGGAGTTTGAGCGCCGGGCTGCGGAGTTCCCTCCCCTGCAGAGAATGCCCGCCCGGAGTCCGCTCAAAACAGGGGAACCTCCTGTCGGTCGTGGCATCCCGCCTATTGCGAGTGCCACGACCACCGCTGGCCAGAAGCGAATCGCCGAGAGGGAGGCGATGCAGGCTTCCAGTGCACCAGCCCATGGTGCGGAAGCCAAAGCTACTGGTAGCAAGAGTCAGCCGACTCTTGCACCGAAAGAGAAGAGTCTCCTTCGGGATGGTCGAGGAAGATTTGTCTCCGGACAGTCATCCTCGGCCGTCACCTCGGCTAAGGGCACTTCTGCAAAGAAGAGTACAGCTCCGGCCGAAAAACCTGCAAAGAAGAGTACGGCTCTGGCCGGAAAACCTTCGAAGAAAGAGTCCGAGAAGGCGAAGGGGGCTAACCACCCGCCTAAGCCTGATCGGCCCAGTAAGTCGTCGGGGTCAGTTAAGTCTGACACAACGCATGGTCAACCTTCCTCTCACGGGAAGAAAAAGAAAAAAAAAAGGATCGTAAAAAGTCCAAGCGTGAGAGGAAGGGGAGTCCGACACCCTCCAGTAGTAGGCACCAGGGAGCCGAAACTGGAGGCGTCGTGGCGAAAAAGGAGGAGTCCCGGTGTGCTCAGGCAAGCACACCGGCCGGGAGTCAACTGGTCCATAACCGTCCCGTTGGGGCGGCGCGGATGGATGGTAGGTCGATGCGCGACGTTTTGGTCCGCACGCCTCCATCCTCCCCGAAGATGGATGCGGTCTCGAGCCTGCGGGTTCGAGCAGTGGGAACCCTGCACCGTGTGACTTTGCCCTCACCTAAGGGCAAAGGAGCCTCGGTTGAAGGAGTAAGTGTTCCCACAAGACGTGACCCCCAGTGGGGGTACACCCTTCTCTCCGGTCCATGGCGGCGGAGTATTTAATACCCTAGGACCAGAAACGTCAACCTCCCCTAGGCCTGAGGCCGAGGGACGGCGTATTGGCGCATTGCCCCGTATTCAGATGCAGAGGTGTATCTGAATAACCGACTAGGTCTTTGGCAGGACCAGCCGGGAATGGAGGGTTGCCAATACCACAGCTACTACCGTCTGGATGAGCCACTTCCAGAGCCGTGGGTAGCAAGGCTACTGCCGTACAACATGCGCCATGTGGTGGCGTTTGGTTGTGGAGGTTTTCCGGTTGTGATGGTTGTAAACCCACGCATGCGCAATTGCGCATGTGTATGCACATGTACACACGTGTGCACACGTGTATGCACATGTACACACGTGTGCGCATGTGTATATAGATAAACACACATGTATGTACTCATGTACATGACATAGTTACATGTGATGCGCATGCGTCATTCATTTGTAATAATATGGGTTTAAAATGAAAATATGTCACATGTATTCTAATATATACAACAATAATAACAGAACATAAAAAGGAACACCCCTCCTAATTAATAGAAAAGTCCCCCCTTTCGAATGCTACAACTGGAAAGAGGAAGAATCTCGATTTTTTGAAAAAAAAATTACAATTTTGAAAAATCGAAATTTTATATATCAAATTGCTCTAAAATTTCAAGTTCAATTTCAAGTTCAATCCAGTTTCATCGTCAGAATGTGTACATCATTTTAGGCCTGATGACATTTTATTGTAGGTGGCCCCGTTTTTGAGTTGTTCGACCCACAAAAAATTATGACCAAAAACTCAAAATTTGTTTATAAAAAATTCATAAAAATATAACCCCTGAGTAAAATTTTCAAATTTTTTGTCAGGAGCATCATATTGACCCACGGAATCAAATAAAAAATACTGCATGTCTATCTCATTCCGTTCTTGAGTTGTTCGACCCACTAAATCGGGTTCCGGACACACACACACACAGACATCCTTTTTTGCCCCTTTTCCAAAGAGCAATGGAGGTCAAAAAGAAACATTTTCAATTAAAAAATATTAAAAGCAATAATAAAAGTCAGTTAATATTTTTGCAAGGAGCATGGTATCGACCAACCCGAGGATTCATTTGGAATTAACCACACCTGTTTTAACTTACATATTTATTTATTACTATCTAAGATGCCTCACATTGCCCAGGGCAAAATATGATGGGACCCATGCCACCCTGTTCTTCTTGGTTGAATATGAATTATCCACACAACTTTTATTTTTATGTATATACATGTATGTTGCATCCAGGATATAGACAATTGCCTTAAAGACACTTGCCCTAAAGCCATTTGTCCTAAAACCATTTGCCCTAAAGGAACATTTGCCATAAAGACACTTGCCCTAAAGCCATTTGTCCTAAAACCATTTGCCCTAAAGGAACATTTGCCATAAATCAACTTGCCTTAAAACCATTTGCATTAAAAAGAACATTACCACAAAAAACAGTTGCCCTACAGGAATATTTGCCATAAAACCCTAAAATGATGTTTCAAACTAAAAACATTGCCCTAAAACCACATTTTTGTTCTCTCTTTTCATACGGTTAATTGTCTTTTGGTTGAGTATGAGTGCAATGGCAAATTGTACAGGAAATTGATACCACTTAAACTCAAAAGACATGTCAGAATCTATCAGAGAGATACATGGATTAAATTAATGTCCATTTATTTCAAATGCCTCTATATGTCAATTCTTTGTAGGTCAAATGGCTATTTAAGTCAAATGCATATTCAGTTTAAATGTTCTTTTAGGTAAACTTGGCTTTAGGTCAACCATTTTTTTAGGCCAAATGCCACATTAGGTGTAATGCCTATTAGGTCAAACAATGTCTTATGTCAAATGCAACTTTAGGTTAAACAACTCTAGGTCAAAGGCCCCCTTAGTTCAAATGAACATTTAGGTCAAATGACTAGGTAAAACACCCTTCAGGCCAATTTTTCTTTAGGTCACACTAATTTATTTCAATTGTGTATTTGTGGCAAATGAATGTAGAGCAAATGTTTAAGGGTTGTGATTTTAGGACAAGCCCTTTATGTGAAAGATGACAGGTCAATCAAAGGTGATAAGACAATTTTTAATATCTGTAATTATTAAAATAACTTATGTTAAATTTTAAAAATAGGTTGGTAATCGTTATGTAAGTCTTGAAAATAGTTTGATAAAAAATGTGTGGCGGTAATGGCGTCTAAATGATGAGTTAAGTTCAACTTAAGATTAAGTACCAATTCTGATTTTAGCCGTAAATGACACGATCCTCAAATTTTTGTCAACCCCTCTGATGTCACAAAGTATACAATACAAACCTCTTGAGGGAAGAAATAAATGATTGCATCCTTTGGATCGTCTTCCTCATTTTGGCAAAATTCAGTATCAAATATGAAAAAAATTTGCCGATCCGTCCTTTAAATGAAAAAAATAAATATGTCACGTATTATATATACAGATTTACTGCATATTCAATGAAATAATTAATCTTATTGCAAAGATAAAAACAAGAGATGTATTGTTTGATTTTAGTCATGGTCAGACATTAAAAGCATCATATAATGATAACGAGGTGGGTCAATTTGGACATACGCACTACAGATAAATATTGCACCTGCATATAGGTAAATATGACTTTTAAAATATTTTTACAAGACTTCTTGAACAAAATGAAATCAAATAAGCCGCCCATGGCCCAACATCCACAACATGCATTCGTCACTGAATCAACATTTGCACATCTTCATGTGCAAATGTTCCAAATGCACAAAACAATTCTATAATGTTATTACTTATTAACTAATTTAACTACTGCAAGCATCCAGCTGCCCAGAAACCAACTAATTAAGCTAGTTTCTCAGCAGTTTCATCGTGGAGTAGTATTAATGCATACAATTATGCCCTCTCAGTTTTGGCTTGTAAATCCACGAGTCTCAAATTCCTATGGCAAGCCGTTTTACTTTTTATTCCCGAATTTCGGAGAATGATGAGACTTGTGTGTCGATATCACAAATTCAAGTTTCGATATCCATAATTCATGTTTTGATATCACAAATTGTGCTGCTATCTGGCCGCCGATTTTGGAAACTACGAGAGTAATTTCCATCTTCATAGGATTTCTATAGTAAAAATAGACACTCTCTTAAAAAGTGGTGCTCGAAAAGCCACCACCAGATGTCAGGACATGTGTCGATATCCAGAATTCAACTTTCGATATCCAGAATTCAGGTTTCGATATCCAAAATTCAGTTTGTTCATCAGTCTCCAAAATTCAAAAATAAAAAATAAAACGGCGCACAAATTCATTCAATTTCGATATCGAAAATTGAATTTTCAATATCCAGAATTCATGTTTCGATATCACAAATTGTGCTGCTATCTGGCCGCCGCTTTTGAAAACACTGGGAGAGTAATTTCCATCTTCATAGGATTTCTATTGTAAAAGAAGACACTCTCTTAAAAAGTGGTGCTCAGAAAGCCACTACCAGATGTCAGGACGTGTGTCGATATCCAGAATTCAAGTTTCGATATCCAGAATTGAATTAGGGACACAAAAGTCTCATCATTCTCAGAAAATCAGGAATAAAAAGTAAAACGGCGCCGATATCTAAAAATCAACTTTCGGTATCCAGAATTGATACCGATAGTCGATATAAAAAATTCAAAAATAAAAAATAAAAAGGCACCAATATCCAAAATTCAAGTTTCGATATCCATAATTCATGTTTCGATATCACAAATTGTGCTGCTATCTGGCCGCCGAATTTAGAAACTCTACGAGAGTAATTTCCATCTTCATAGGATTTCTATAGTAAAAATAGACACTCTCTTAAAAAGTGGTGCTCGAAAAGCCACCACCAGATGTCAGGACGTGTGTCGATATCCAGAATTTAACTTTCGATATCCAGAATTCAGGTTTCGATATCCAAAATTCAGTTTGTTCATCAGTCTCCAAAATTCAAAAATAAAAACTAAAAAGGCGCACAAATTCATTCAATTTCGATATCCAAAACTGAATTTTCGATATCCATAATTCATGTTTCCATATCACAAATTGTGCTGCTATCTGGCCGCCGATTTTGGAAACTCTACGAGAGTAATTTCCATCTTCATAGGATTTCTATAGTAAAAATAGACACTCTCTTAAAAAGTGGTGCTCGAAAAGCCACCACCAGATGTCAGGACGTGTGTCGATATCCAGAATTCAAGTTTCGATATCCAGAATTGAATTAGCAACATACAAGTCTCATCATTCTCCGAAATTCGGGAATAAAAAGAAAACCGGCTTGCCATAAATTCCACACACGGTCAATTCATTCCTGTTAACTTTTCTTCTGAATTTGTAGGTGGAAATATTTTTTTCACATTTAATGTATTGCTCCTGTCATCCTTTCAAATTATGCTGTGGCCCGGTAGAAGTGCAAAACAACATTTAGACGAAGTGGATGGATGCCAGATGTCAAGTCCCAAGTCAGTCCTAAATTACATTTTGCACGTGTACAAGGCATGGCAAACCGGGCTGTGCACAAAGTGCACAAAAGACAACAAATGACTTTAGAAGAGCTCTTAGAAAACTGCCCTTCTGATCACAGAAGACACATTGGCTCACACTGCCCAGCTGACCACGATTAACATTCTAGATGGGGGAAGACTTTCTGGAAAGCAAACATGTCTTTCTCCAGGAAGCAAGCAAGTGCCCTCAGAGGACACAATTTGGGTGCCATTTGTGCAGCCACAGCCACACAAACAGCACCTCAAGCATATGGCATTTCACGTCACCAATTAAGGTAAGTGAAAAGCAGGTTATCACAGCACCTCTTTTTTTGCTTTTTTTTTACTAATTGACCTTTCTGATAACAGTAAATATAACAACAAAACACATCCAACACTACGAAGATCATCCATGCCTCCAAAATTGAAGCATAAATATGCCAGTGCAAAAAGTTTGAATGAAGATAGAAAGTAAATTGATTTTGGTTGTTTTCTAGCTTGACAGCTTTATTTTTGAAAATAACCAACTGAATTTCATTTTAAGTTTAAGGTTCGGGGTCAATGAAGGCCCATAAAAAATAAATAAATAAAATCGACTCAAATTTTATTTAAGTTAAAGAATACTTTATTTTAATTCATATAAAAATATAAATGGGAATTAACATGACCTTTACCAAAATATTATAAAAGGATTATTATAGAAATTTTTTCATGGGGTTAATCTATTAAACAAAAATATGATATTATAATAAGATTAACTTAAAAATTGGGTTTAAGAAATTACATCACATTACATTTGAAAATAACGATATTTGAAAAAATATGTAGATAATGACAAATAAGGCTATGGGTAATATGACCCTTAAAATGAAATAAAAGTATAAAAAGCTAAATAATGTCAATAAAAAATAAAAATAATAAAAGAAAATACATATAACACTTACATATAAAATGTAACCCACATATGGCAATCCATGATGTTAGAATCCTTCCACACTAGCCAAACTGATTTTCCCTTATAGTTCCTCACTGGGAACCTTTGGAGCTACAGTACTCCTAACTTGGAAACCAATAAGTCCTACAGTACACCAAAGTATGGAAACCAATAGTCACTACAGTACCCCAATGATAGACTGCAAAAAATCAGTTTAGCTATCCTTTCTCAAGGTAGTTAAGCAATATTCTGATTAAACACAGTCTGAAACACAGTAGTACTCCAGTGATTTGGAAACCAGTGCTCAGATATATGTCTCCTTCAAATACTCTTACCTAGCAGAATATTCACTGCTGAGAAGTCTCCAGTGCAGATGGCTGAGAAGCCAAAGTCCTAATGATTTTCTAAGCCAACTTGTGGCCATTTTATAGGAAATAGCCTCCATAGGCTTGCACTGGAGGCCTCCCATTGGTCAATGACAAGTTACACAATTTGCTGACACAACAAAAAACAACAACAAAAAATTGGGCAAGAAATAGGTAGGATCTATGTTGGGGCATAGATTCTACCTGTTTCTTCATAATACACATACAACAGCAAAATTATAATTTTCTTATCTTGGTGTGAATAGGGCTGAGAGGGGAGAATTTTTGTTTTCTTTTCTTTCTACCTTTAAAGACAGTTCACTTGTATGTTTATCATGGGTGTTATTAATAGAAGAGGAAGGGGGTAAAAAGCAGCTAAGAGTTGTATAATGAGGGTTGATACTAAGTGAAAAGAAATTACTTTGGGCAAAAAGAGGGGAAAGAATAAGGGTTCTAAAGTTAAGAGGGAGGGAATCTTGTTGTTCAGAAAAAGTTTTTTCAGAGGGGACAATTTTGGTTTAAAGAAATTTTATGTCTAGACTATATTATATAGGTCTATTTTATAGATAGGCCTATTTTTTACAAGTGGCGGTTTTTTCTTTTATTTGGTTGTTTGGGTAAAAACAAAACAGAAAAAAGGGGGGAAAGAGGAGGAAACTGGTTTAGGTATTCTATGTCTACACAAAAATAAAAATAAAAAGTTTGAGATTTTTTACCTGAATTCTACAGGTAACATTGAAAAAATTGAATCAACAAAATGCAACACATACAGTACACGATCCATTTCAGGCTTGATACACCAAAACAGACAAGTATGAATGCATATGCTGCCCTGGGTTCCGGTGTGGGGAAACGCCGTCACCATCACCGTCCTGTACCGTCATGTTTTCCGGCATGTCGGCCGGTTCTTCACGCGCGGTGCCACGGTAGGATTCAGCGGGAATCTACCGTGGACTCTTCGTCTTGTTAGGCGGTCATTCGTCCGTCGACTCACGGCGTGGAGGATCCTCCGACTGGCGCTACCTGTGACACGGACGGGTACAAGAGGAGGGCTGGCCAGCGCTTCGACCCGTCCCAAAGAGGGTCAACGGCGGTAAGTAAGCGAAATTTATTGTAGGTCATTGTAGCGACCAAGTCGGGTCGTTACAATTGGTGGAGGCGCCGGGTAGCGCTACAACCAGCCTCTCTTGTGCGGTCGGTTCGACCGGAGTCGTGTGGTGCCGGTAGGGCGTGGACATTTGTCCACGGAACTACGGCCGATCGTGGCTTAGGGCGTAGTAGTCCGGTGAAGGACCGTGGGACACGGACGGTTGTCCGTGATACCGCGGTGGTCACCGGGGAAAGCCCTAGGTTATCCGTAAGTAGGACGATGGGCACGGTGGAGGACCGTCCGAACGCGGGATAACGGTCATTTTCACCGTCAGTATACCGGTAGCACGGTGATTTACCGTGCAAGACCGGTAGAACCCGGGAAAAGGTAACTTTACCGTAGCTTGTCCGGTAGACAGGTAGTACACTAGGGTGGTCCTTTGATATATATGGTAATTTTTAAATTCAAGTATTTCATGTTCTGACCCCCCAGAATTGTTCTCCCAACCAAAAAAATAGTCTACATAAAAGTTTATAAATTTTAATTGATATTTAGAGGTAGCTCAATGAATTCAAAGTTTTCGTAATAGCGTAATCATTACGTATTCTCCTAAAATTATATACCATTGTTTATCTAGTGTCACTAATATTGAAATAATTAGAATGAACTATTTTGTATACATAAGTTACAATTAAAACACAACAATGTAATTTATGCACATTTTATTAACATTGGACCAAACAAGTAATGACTACAAAGTAGCTTTTTGCAATCTGGATAACGACTAGAATGTTCTTTCACAACTTGAAGCAAATACTGTTTCTGATCTTCATTTTTTGTTAATATTGGATTGTACTCTTTCATCAATGCCACACCTCTTTCAGCATTGTCATTCACAACTTGTAAATGTTTTATGATATCCTTAGCTTGCTTGTAGTCTTCTCGCAGATGCCATATCTTTGGATCATGTTCTAAGAACCTTTTGGAAATGCCAAGATGGTCAAATAAGTGTATTGAGTTCTTCGATACAAAGTCTTCTATTCTCATATTAACGGAGCCACTGGCACTCATTTGGATTCTCTTCAGAGGCTGATCTGCACCTTCCTTTTCATAAAGATATTTTAGCATTGCCTGTTTTGATTTGATTGGCACACTGTCACTCATTTGGATTCTCTTCAGAGGCTGATCTGCACCTTCCTTTTCATAAAGATATTTTAGCATTGCCTGTTTTGATTTGATTGGCACACTGTCATCAAAAAATGCCAATCCAACTAGTTCCTCACTTAAGTACCAAAGATGTCCCTCAAATTTCTTGCAAGTAACATTGGATATTGAAGGATTGATTTTTTTATAATCTCTAAGCTTTTGCAGAAGCTGTAGATCATTGAAAGCTGCAGTAATGGGAAGTGGGGCAGTGAACCAAGCCTTGATGTAGACATAAACAAGAAAGACACATATGTTGCATAGTCCTTTTTCTTCTCTTGCAGCGAGAGTAAACTGGTTACGAAACAGCCACATTTTTAGTGAGTATATTGCTTTGGACATCCATCTTGCATGATGTACAGCCCCAGGGGCTAAAAATCGCACACCTCGTGGTGGTGTACCTCCCAGAAAGATAATAGCTAATTCTAAACATTCTCTGTAATCATCTCTGATTTTAGTGTCAGTTTGTTGAAGCTGGTTAGTACAGAATTCAATGACATTGTCTTTTTCATCTTTCATCACAAGCTGTACCGTTTCACTGCTGTCTAAAGACATGTAAGATGACTGATCTATTTTAACCCAGAACTGCTTGAATCGCTTGAATATGGTTACATCAGGGCCAGACGAGGTACAACCCATGGCTTCATTAAATGCACTAGCAAGAACAAGTTCTAAGATATGGTGACGACATGCCAAGTACAGAAGATCCTTCTGCAATTTCTGCTCTAACAGAATACAAGTTCCATTTCTGTGACCTGTGTTGCTAGATGTGGTATCGAAGCACATAGCTTTCACTTGATCGACAACATCCCATTCTTTAAGTAAATCTGCAACAGCAGTTGCCTGACACTCCCCAGTGCCTGCCTGCAACTTAGGCACACCTAGAAGCTGGTTAACACCTAAACCTGAAACAATCACAGGAAGGCGATCCACTTTCTTATTTCCTGTTAGATCCAGAAGAAGTTTGCCATCCCAGTGTACAACGAGTGGTGTAGAAGTGTGGAATTCGTTTTTTAGTCTTAATGCCACTTTTTTACGTATGCTACCTCTCTGTCTTCTTATTGATGACCTATTGAGATTAAAATCTTTTATGTTGTGGCCAAGACCCTGAGCTGCTGCTGCCAAGAGAAATGTAGCTTTACGGTCACTCAACTTAGCTCTATCCAATGCCGATGCTACTGATGGCGTGACAATGTTTATATGTGCCCTCTTATTTTGTTTAGTTGGTGATTCTGATGTGGATTGTTTCCTTATTGTGACATTCTGATTTGGAACTACATTGTATTTGTTTCCACTACTACTAGCTTGATCATCACTGTCACTGCTGAAATCTAAGACATTTCCCACAAACGCTTTTTGTTGGTTTTCACACTTCTGCTTAAACTCTTCGAATTTTCTTTTCCGTTTGTCAATCCTCAATTCCTTTCCAGCCAAAACTTTGTCAACTTGACCAAAGCATCCTCGCCGACCTTTTTCTCTCTGTGCAAGTAGAAAATCCTTGTCTTCTTGAATAGTAATCATTGTGAGGGCATCCTTATGAGCAATGTCAAATAAATTATCGAGGTCATCTTTAAACTGACTCTCATGACTTTGCTGAACAGCACTTTTCCTATTACAATTTTTTTTCAGTTTGACCCACTTCTCATGAAGCTGTTCTGTCTTCTTAACACAGTCCTGTTCATGTCTTATGGGAATTCGGGCTTTTTCCCAAAATACTGCAGCTTCTTTTACAGCACTACGGGAACTTTCACGGATTGTCTTTTTTAAGGTTCGGTGGTGATAAAAAATTACACTGAGCACTAGTTTACTAGAGGGTAACTTGGATCCCTTGATAGAGGTCTCTTCTGACCCAATAAGCCACAAAGTATTGGTCTTTCTGGTTGCAGTAGCCATAACTATTAATTTTTCACTTTACCTGCAATAATAGAGAAAAATCTTAAAAAAGAAAGAATTTCATATTCATTGAGCTACCCCTAAATATTGCTTGACTGTAATATAACTTTGCACAACATAATTTTATACATAGTAGAACAACATGAGAGGGTCAGACAAAGACTTTTAAAAACTTAAAAAATAAGGACCACCCTAGTAGTACACCGTGGGGCACGGACTTTTGTCCGTGGAACTACGGCGGAAACCCGTCGACGGCCAGGTTTACCGGTGATATACCGTGGGACACGGACTTTTGTCCGTGATACCGTGGTAAAACCGGGTTACGGTCAAGTTTTACCGTAAGTAGACGGTGGATTACGGACTTTTGTCCGTGAATCACCGTTCGAACACGGTAGGAAGACAGTTTCACCGTTGGTGGACGGGAGATTACAGACCGTTGTCCGTGTATCTCCGTTCTAGGACGGTGAAAGGGCATTTTACCGCGAATAGACGGTGAATAACGGATGGTTGTCCGTATATCACCGGTCGAAAACGGTAAGAAGGAACTCCACCGTAAACCTAACCGTGGGACACGGACTTTTGTCCGTGAAACTGCGGTAGGTTACGGTTCTACCGATAATTGTCGGTGTTTTGCAGACTTTGGTCCGTAAATTCACCGTATTTTGCGGTAGTTTCTTCCGACAAGTGGTGGCAAGTTTTGCCCGTGTTCGCACGGACAAAATCGGCCAAGACCCTGTTTTCCCGATGTCTGGTCGGGGAAGCAGTTTGTTGGAAGAGTTGGAGTTGCGTTCCCGCACCTTCGGCCGTGGTAGGCGGCCGGAGGGGCAGCACCCTGTTGGGGTGCTGTCGGCGGGAACGTACCCGGTGACTCCACGGAGGAAGGTGTCGTAGAAATTGTCTCTACGGACCCACATCCCTCGGGGGACTTTGTGACGGTGCGGTCGCACCGTCATGGCACTGTCTCCGGTGGAGCACCGGCAGACGGTGGTGATGGAGGGTTACCGACCACAACTGGGACAGGCATACGTCCTATGGCCGGCCTGTTAACCTCCACCACCTCCCGTCCGGTTGGACGTGGAGGTAATCCCTTACCGGGAGAGGTGGTAGGGACCCCGGAGCCATCCTCGGTGGACACGGCGTCATGGTTGGCGTCAATGACCGAGGAGCAGCTCCGGTCGGTTGCCAGGGGGATTGATGCACTGCGGGTGCAGGGTCATCTTTCCCCAGAGGGCCGGAAGCGGGGAGCGGGGAAGTTTGTTCCCTGCGACTGTTGCAGAACGTATGGTTATCAGCTCATGAGCGGAAGGTAGTTTCCGTGAGCTTGATAGAGCATGCTGGCCCTGGACAGCTGCTTCTCGTTGAGCCCCATCGTTATTGCCTTAGGTGGTCATGGTCTGTTGGCAGTGGCAGGAATTGCCGAAGCCACAGAAGAAGGCTCTTACGACATTTGGCTTCAGAACGTCGCCGACGTACCCATTGCCCTGGAGACAGGGGAGGGTGTGGCGACAGCTCAAGCTGTGGAGGCAGCCCTAGTAGTGGGACTGGACGTTCCATCTAAGTTGAGAGGGGGAGACCCCACTCATGGAGATGGTCGACTAGGGGGGGCTTCCGCCTAAGTTGAGAGGGGCAACCAAGAAAGGTCGCCGGATCCTCAATGCGGAAGTCAAGCCCACTCTCGAAGAGTGCCTTAAAATCAGACCTAGTCTGAAGCCTGAGGAGGCGGCACAGCTTCGGGAGTTCCTGCTGGAACGCCGTGATCATTTTGCGTTCGATTATACAGAGCTGGGGGAAACCCCGCTCGTCGAGCACACAATTGATACCGGTGGGTTACCTCCAGTGCGTGAAGGATTGCGAAGAACCGCTCCGGCGGCTCGTGCAATCGAGAGAGAAGAGGTAGCGAAGATGTTGGATGCAGGGGTAATCCAACCTTCGCATAGTCCCTACGCGAGCCCTATCTTGCTTGTTCGCAAGAAGGATGGTGGCTTTCGTTTTTGCGTGGACTATCGGCGACTGAATGCCCAGACTAAGGCGGACCAGTACCCGTTACCTCGCATCGATGATGCCCTCGATTCACTTGCTGGGGCGAAATATTTTGCAACCCTAGACCTTGCTAGTGGGTACAGGCAGGTCAGGATGGCGGAGCAAGACATTGAGAAGACAGCATTCATTTGCTCTCAAGGTCTGTTTGAGTTCCGAAAAATGCCTTTCGGACTCTGCAATGCTCCTGCCACTATGCAAAGAGCGTTAGACCTCTTGTTGGCGAAACACAAGTGGGAGAGCTGCTTGGTGTACCTAGACGATATTATCGTCTTTGGGAGCACCTTTGAGCAGTTTCTCGAATGCTTGAGTATTGTCCTGAGACTGTTACGTTGGGCGGAGCCGAAACTCCAGCCGAAGAAGTGTTTCTTCGGTTTTGACAAAGTCAAATATCTCGGTCACATTGTCAGTGCCGAGGGAGTTGCTCCGGACCCGGGACACGTAAGAGCAGTCGAAGAGTTCGATGTCCCTACAACGGTGACCGCCGTCCGAAGTTTTCTTGGACTGGCCGGCTACTACCGTAGGTTCATCAAGGACTTTGCCAAGATCGCAAGACCACTGCATGAGCTGACCAGGAAGGATGCGTCCTTTGACTGGTCGGAGCAGTGTGGTCTAGCGTTCGAACGGTTAAAGGCATTTTTAACCGAAGTACCGGTGCTCACCATGTACGATCCACGTGGTGAGGTGTTAATTCACACCGATGCTAGTGGGTACGGTCTAGGTGTCGTAGTATACCAGAAGTTACCTGAGGACAAGGCTCCTCGGGTTCTGGCCTACGCTAGCCGTCTCATGAAGGGACCGGAAACACGGTATAGTGTCACCGAGCAGGAATGCTTGGCGATCATGTTTGCCGTGGGTAAATTCCGACCTTACATCTTTAACCGGGACTTTGTGATCGTAACAGATCACCATGCGCTCTGTCATTTGCAGACTGCCAAAAACCTGCAAGGCAGGTTGGGGCATTGGCAAATGCAGTTGCAGGAGTACCAGTATAAGATTCAGTTCAAGAAGGGGAAACTTTACGAGGATGCTGACTGTCTGAGTCGGTATCCGGTGAATGAAGTTGTTGATCCTTCTTTGCCTGAACACGTCGAAGCCGACGTGGGTGAGGTCATTTACCGGATCCGGTCTGAGGTGGATTAGGTAATGGAGCAGGCCAACGACAGTTGGTGCTCCAAGGTGAAGCGTGAGCTCTCCACCGACCCCGACTCGGACTTCAGGTTCAAGTTCGTGGTGGCAGACAAACTGTTGTATGCCATCAAATCCATTCAGGATCGTACCAGAACTGTGTTGGTGGTGCCGAGGTCGTGTCAAGCCTTCTGCTTGCGGAAGTTGCACGATAGCTCCGAAGCTGGTCACTTCGGAGTGTACAAGACCTACCAACGGATGCGTACTCGTTTCTACTGGTTAGGTTTGAAACGTGACACGGTGGAGTATGTTAAGTCATGCTTAGTGTCAGAGAGTACGACAGTTCGCAAGAGCTCAAGGATTCTTGCAACCTATAGTTCCTGAGTACCCGGTTCATGCCTGGGGAATGGACTTCGTTGGGCCTTTTCCCACGTCCGTGGGTAGTCACATATGTACTGATTATGGTGGATTACTTCACCTGGTACGGCGTGGTAAAGGCAGTACGAAGGGCTACAGCCGCTTGTGTTGTCAAGTTTCTGAAAGATGAGATCTTGTCGGTGTATGGCACTCCGACTACTCTCATCTCGGATCGTCGATCCCAGTTCTGTAGCAAGATTTTGCGAAAGTTCCGGGAGCGCTATAATATAGCGCAGCACTACACGACGGCGTACCATCCGCAAGCTAATGGGCTTACGGAGCGTACGAACAAGACCGTGATGGAAACCATCAAGCGTTACCTTGATCCCCTCAAGAACCAACGTGATTGGTTGGAGAAATTGCGGCCCGCCGTGTGGGCCTACAACACTGCGGTGCAGGAGAGCACGGAAGTGTCTCCGTACCAATTGTTGTTTAGTCGTGAGCCTAGGTTGGGGATTGACAATCTCCTTCCTAACGGTCCGGTCCGCGACTTGCCCGACCAGCAAGCCGTGGAGGAGCGTGCTCGTCAAAATTTGGAGGCCGCGCAAGCCAGACAAAAAAGTCGGTATGACGCCGGCCGGGTGGAGCCACCCCGATACCAGCCTGGTAATAAGGTCTGGATAAGGGACATGGCTGGGAAGCTCGGTCAAGCCAAGAAGTGGAATTTCGCTTACAAGGCTGAACTGGGTACGGTGGTCCGGCAGGTTTCCGACCTGGTCTACGAGATAGAATTCGTAGATGGGTATGGTCGGAAGGTGCGGGACCGGTTTCATGTGGATAACTTGAAGCCGTACGTTCCCACATGTGGGGTTCGTGAGGAAGATGGCCTAGGTGGCTCTGAAACCTCATCGAACTCTGAAGGGTCCAGTGATGCTGAGTCTGGGTCAGCTAGAAGTGAGAGGAGGGATGATGTCTCTCCAGGACCTTCTGGCCAGCATAGCTTGGTGGTGGAGTCAATTGACTCTGAGGCAGAGGAAGCACCTCGGCCCCGGTATTACCTCCGTCCGAGGAAACCCAGGGCTTTTGAGGTTCTGCAAGCTTCCTCTGGAGCTCCAATAGGCACCAGGGTGGTGCAGGGACTTTGGAAGTCCCTGTCCTGGTGGGAGAGAGCGGGTCATTCCCTGCTTTGGGATGATGACCTGAATTGGGGAAATAAGGATTGCGAGCGCAGTGACCCCTGGACTGGGCGCCGCCTGTCTGTCACGGACAGATGGCGGTTGTCCAGGGGGAGCTGGGTGGAGAAATCCACAATTCCCAACTGCAAACTCAAAGAGGAGTCTGCAGTAGTGATTTCCCCTAAAGATCTCTCTCCTGAGTCTTTCCATAGAGATTCAGGCCGTGTATCTGCTCCTATTGTGGCAGACGACGGTAGAATCTCTATGGTAACAGCAATGGAGGCGGCTAATACTGTTTTAGCCGCCAAGCCGCCGCTGTTAGCCGTTTCGCTAGTGAAATTAGCGGCTAAACGCCATCTTGTCTGCAAATTACAATTTAGACGGACGTTTGCCGCTAAGATCATAAAAAAACGTACTTTTCACCGGCGAAAACGACAAGATTCAGGACTATTGGATGCTACAAGACAAAAAGTAAGTCCCCAAAGGGGAATTTCCTTCTCCTGCCCTTTGGCAGTCTTCTTTTATTGCTTTTGGGTGTGTCAAGCGGTCATTGACCGCTTGAACACGTGGTTTTGGTGGAGGCGTCACCGTGGCAATTTTGACGGTGATGCTACCACTGATGGGGCCGTGCATAACACAGTGTTTCGCCGCCCGAACGCCGTGGGACTTGGTGAGGACCAAGTTCTTCGGAGTTTGGACGGTGAAAAGGTGTTTTTGCACGGTTCTGTCCGTGAAACCACCGTGGAGAACGGTTTCGACCGTGATCCACGGTGTTCTAACGGACGGAAAGTGGTTTTGCACGATAGTGTTCCGTGTAAACCACGCCCCAAGCAACCTGAATTATCGGTGCCAGGTTTGGACGGTCCAAACACCTGTTTGGCCGATTCCGACCGTGCGAGTCCCGTGAAGGACGGTTTTTACCATGGATCACGGGATATGCACGGTGGAAACGGGATTTCCTACGGTGATGTACCGTGGAAATCACCGCCCAAGATACCGAGCGTGGAATTACGGGTTTTGGACCGACCAAAAAAGTTTTTGGCCGGTTCCGACCATGCAATTACCGTTTGGGACGGCTTTGGCCGTGTACCACGGTGCCTGCCCGGCCGGAAAGCATTTTTTCGCGGTTTTGGTCCGTGGAAAATGTTTCCTACCGTAGTAGGTCAAATACTTACCATGTTTTTTGATCTTTTTCAGGTAGCCACGGCGGAGAAGGAAGAAACTGGCGGGGGTGGCAGCGGTTCCTCCTCCCTCAGCTCTTTGCATCCGGGTGATGCGGAGCTGTTGGAGTCGGATGCCGCTTGCTCCCCGGACTCTTTGGGTAGGGCCATAGCTGACTTGGCCGACGGCGGACCTTTGGGTTTGCTATTGGTTGACGATGCTGTGGTGACCCAGCCGTCCCCTCGGACCCCTCTATACTATGGGTCTGTTTGGGGACGGTTGACACCGCCTCCCACCGTGGGTTCTCCGAGGGCGACCATTAGGTTGGGAGCCATGGAGATCCCGGCGGTTGGTGATCCGGTGCGGGCCAGCACGCCCGTCGAAGAGGTGGCCACCGGTTTGGCAGCTACCTCTTTGGCGAAGTGTGATCCTCCGGCGGACCAAGGCCGGCTAGAATTGTCTAGCCTGGCTGAGGGAAGCAGAGATGCCTCCTTGGGAGGAACTCTGGTCATTGACACGGAGGCGGAGATGGACACCACGAAAAATGGGGTGGTGCCCGTCTCCAGGCGGTGGAGAGGCCAACGGATCCTCTCTTCAGAGGACTCTTCGGGGTCTGAAGGGAGAGGATCAGGCTCCCTGGGTAAACGGTCTGTGACCGGATCCCAGGAGGGTACTCCAGCCCGGAAGGACAGTCCAATTCCGGTCGACACTGTTGGGGAGACGGAAGCGGCCTGTCTGGAAAGGCAGGACGAAGCCGCAAAGTACCAGACGGCGTCAGGTGGTTTCCTGGCGTCCGATGGGAAACGCTACTTCGTTGGGGAGTAAACTACCCAGCAGTTCCGTAAGGACGGTTCAAAAACCAAGAAGAAGTCCGGAGCTGCTCGGTACACTGCCAGGATGAAAGCCCTGGCGGAGAGGGAGGCACAGTTGGAGAGGACGAAGGCTGCCTTGGCGAAGTTTACGCCGGCAGTGGGTCTTCTCCCTGTGTCGCCAGCTCATCCTGAGGGAGCTGCTGGTGCTGTCTGGCCTGTTGGTCAGCCCCCGGTTTCGGGACCAACCGAAACGGAGGCTGGCTGTTCAGGCTGGCAGTCTGCAACTCCCAAGAGGGACCGAAGAGCGGAAAAGAAGGCCAATCAGCCTTCTCCTTCCGCTCCGAGGAAGAGCGCTCACGCCAGTGGTGGTGGTGGTCAGGAACAGAAACGTCCCCGCCCCTTCACCCCACCTTTCGAAAGTAATCCGGTGGGAAAGAAGGCTAAGACCTCTCGTGGAGGTCCGGCCGGCTTTCCCAAAGGGAAGTGGAGCCAGGAGGACCGCTTGCGGTACCACCAGGCACAAGCGACCAGATGTGCTGCCCTTGTCCTGCGGGACAAGAAGGCTGCACGCCGTCGGGAGTTTGAGCTCCAGGCCTCTCAGTTTCCGCCCCTGCAGGAAGCTGATGCCAGGAATCCGCTCAGGACAGGGGAACCTCCCGTCGGAGTTGGTGCCACTCCTATTGCGAGTGCCACCACGGCCGCTGGCCAACAGCGTATCGCCCAAAGGGGGCGGTACAAGCTGCCAAGGCACCTCACCAAGGTGAGGTAGTTAAACCTGTTGGTGGCAAGGGTCAGCCGACCCTTGCCCCAGAGAAGAGAGATCTTCCCCGGGATGGGAAGGGACGCTTCGTGGCGACACGAGCATCCTCGACCGTCGGTTCGGCTACGGGAGCTAGTTCAAAGACTAGTACAGCTTCGGCTAGAACGTCTGCGACTAGTAAGTCCGGTCAATCGAAGGGGGCTAACCACCCTTCTAAGACTGACCGGCCCGGTAAGTCTGTGAGCTTCGGTGCGTCCAGCTCCCAGCCCGGTCAACCTTCTTCTCATGAGAAGAAAAAGAGGAAGAAAAAGAAAAAGGGCAAGAAGGCCCATCATGAGAAGAAGGGAGGTCCGAAAGCTTCCACCCGTGGGTCCCAGGGGACTGGTGGTGGTGGAAGTATCGGGACCGAGGAGGAGGAGTCCCGACACGATGCGACCGTGTCGGCCGGGAGCCAACCGCACCATACCCGTCATAGCAGGACGGCGCGGATGGATGATCGGTCAATGCGAGACGTTGTTCTCGGTATACCGTCATCCTCCCCGAAGGTGGTGGCGGTACCAAACTTGTCAGTTCGGTCGGTGGGAACTCTCCACCGGGTCAGCTCACTGTTACCTAGCGGTGGGGGCAGCCCGGCGGGGAAAAATGACGTTCCCGCCAAACGTGGTCCCGTGCCTTCCGTAGGAAGGACACCCTTCTCTCCGGGTCCCGATGACGGGGTCTTTGCGGCCCTAGGACCGGAAGAAAGAGCCAAGTCTCCAGAGCCCGAGAGCGAGGGTCGACGCTTTGGTGCAGAGCCTCCGTATTCAGAAGGAGAGGTCTTTCTGAATAACCGGCTTGGTCTGTGGCAGGACCAGCCGGGAATGGAGGGGTACCAATACCACGGATACTATCGTCTGGGGGAGCCACTCCCAGTTCCGTGGATGCCGTCGTTGCCGTCATTTGCCATGCGATATGTGCTGGCATTTGGCAGTACGGACTATCCGGTGTTGCTGGTCGTCAACCCGGTAAGGAGATGCTTTGCTGTTCTAGACGTGGTGGGGACAGGAGCTGGGCTCGTACGTATAGCCCAGCTCGCGGCCCCATACGTCCAGCGTCTCCTTGGCTGCGACTTGGAAGGAATGGTGGGGGAATTTGTCACCCACCCTCTACGAGGTAGCGTGTCCGATCCCGCGGCCGCCCTCGTAGACCTTCTGACAAGTCGGACTCTTCATCAGAGTCCGCAAATTGACACTCTTGCCGTTGAAGCGTTTCGACAGCAAGAGGCGTTAAGACTCAGGGGGACTGATTTCGATGTCGGTCTCGGGTGGAGAAACACCCGGATGTGTTCGTGGTGGATACGTCGGTGGATGTCGGAGTGGATGGTGGCTCCGATGAATCCACCACCGAATAAATCAGTCTGAAACTGAGTAGGGGTCATGGGCGCAATCCTTGCTGGCTCGACCGACCTGATCCCGGGGCGGATCAGGGAAATTGAGAGGATTGTGGCGACCCAGTTCTGCTCCTTTTGGAGTAGAACTAAAATCCCATGTCGTCTGCTAGGCACTTGCAAATTAAGTGCCAGGCAGACGACAAAATGGCCAGCAAGGGTCCCTGTCCTCCCCCAGGTGGAGCAGCCTGGGGGTGATATATATGGCGGCGGCCATTATATCTGGACAGTGGAACTAGAGCCCTTATGCTGTGTGCATGTGTTACCTTCTGCTCTCTTCATTATTCTTCATGTGGCAAGATGGCTGCCACTCCAACTTTTAGGTTGGAGGTCTTTGACCTGCTCTCCTGGCTGGAATAGCCAGGAGACTATTCATCTACTTCATCTTCTATTTGTTTGGCTCTCTGTTGGTAATTTACCAGCAGATATTGCTATCATCAGAGTGAGTGTTTTTATATCTATCATTGAATAAATACCTTCGTATATTTTCACTCTAACCACTGGTGTCCGTGTCTTGATTATTTCTACATAATTACTGGGGAAGTTACCGCGGGGAGGGTGGGGGTTCCGGTGTGGGGAAACGCCGTCACCATCACCGTCCTGTACCGTCATGTTTTCCGGCATGTCGGCCGGTTCTTCGCGCGCGGTGCCACGGTAGGATTCAGCGGGAATCTACCGTGGACTCTTCGTC
Source organism: Brachycybe producta (assembly GCA_036925085.1). Classification (NCBI taxonomy): domain Eukaryota; kingdom Metazoa; phylum Arthropoda; class Diplopoda; order Playtdesmida; family Andrognathidae; genus Brachycybe; species Brachycybe producta. The sequence continues at coordinate 4,034,273 of JAUPFP010000019.1, forward strand.
TTGTTAGGCGGTCATTCGTCCGTCGACTCACGGCGTGGAGGATCCTCCGACCGGCGCTACCCGTGACACGGACGGGTACAAGAGGAGGGCTGGCCAGCGCTTCGACCCGTCCCAAGGAGGGTCAACGGCGGTAAGTAAGCGAAATTTACCGTAGGTCATTGTAGCGACCAAGTCGGGTCGTTACAATATCAGGAAGGAAAGAAAAACACAAATGCTGATGCCCTCAGCAGAAATCCTCCTGATATAATAAATGCATTAAAAATCCAAAAGGACTTCTGACAAGAAAAGTATATCGCAGCCGATCAGTTAGAATGTAAAGAATTACGTCCTTTTATCAATCATCTAGCTGGATACCCCTCTACAAAACAAACCAAAGAAATTCAAAAGGTTGGCTTAACCTTAAATGAAAAAGGATGGCTTCTAAAAAGGGAAGGAAACACATTCAAAATGGTAGTAGTTCCCTTAGAAAAAAAGACCATGTCCTAAGTATGTGTCATGATGCACAATTCTCAGGTCATATGGGGACTGAAAAAACTCTACAAAGGGTAGAGCAACACTTTTATTGGAAAACTTTCAAAAAGAGATGTGTAAATGAATAGTGATTCATGCACTTCCTGCCAAGAAAAAAGGAAACCACCTGGCAAAACTCCATTAATGAAATTTCTTCCTGCCTCCAAACCATTCGAACGTATTCGTCTAGACATCCTTGGACCTTTACCTACTACAAATCAAGTAAACAAATACATTGCTGTCTTCTGTGACTATTTCACGAAGTATCCTGAAGCATTTGCAATTGTGGACCAGAAAGCAGAAACAATTGCACACTTGCTGGTAAACAAAATCTTTTCTAGATAAGGATGTTGTCAAGAGTTGTTAACGGATCAAGGAACAAACTTCACGTCAGACCTAAACAAAGGTACATGCAAACTTCTAGGTGTAAAAAAAAATTTACTTCTGCATACCATCCAGAAACAGACGGGTTAGTAGAACGCTTCAATGGTACTCTAACAAAAATGCTTTCGCATTATGTAGACCAAGACGAGAAAAATTGGGATGAAGAGTTACCCCTAAGTCTCATGGCATATCGGAGTGCCATCCATTCAAGCACAAAGGAAACCCCACACGTTTTATTGTTTGGACATGATATGAGTCTTCATATTTTCTAAAAACAGATCCTTCACCAGTTTATGACATTGAGGACTACACTAAAGTTCTAGCATCAAGAATGCAAATAGCTCACATGCTTGCTCAAGAACATTTAAATGATGCAGATGATAAACAAATAACAGCACAACCTGAAACCGGAAAACACAAACTTTTTTTCCGTTGGGGACAAAGTGTATCTTTACACCCCTTATGTCAAAAAGGGAAAAACCAAAAAACTAGCTAAGTTATGTCAGGGACCATATAGAATCCTAGATAAACTATCCCCAGTGAACTATAAAATTCAGCACATATACAAAGCAAAGGATATCCAAATAGTTCACGAAGAAAGACAAACTTGCTAAAATTCGCCAACCCTGTAATCTCTCATATATGGAAGAAACTGAGCCACCAGAAAAAATCCAGGTAGAAGCAAATGATACTGAAAGTGATGAAGAGTCAGTCATAGATGACAAGGATACAAATCCTCCAGTGCACAGACATCCTTCCACTATTGTCAGACAACCCAAACCTACCCATGCATATGGGATACGAAGCCAAGGTCCTGCATTACATATGCCCCCTCCTCCTCTAAGACGAACAACTGCCATACCAGTTTGAAAACAAAACACCATACCTCTGCATGTCTTACATACTGCTACTGCCAGTAGAATCAACAACCAACCCAGTACATCTCGGCAATTAGGAGCTACAAATGAAGAACAGTCCCAAATCCACCAACCACCTAGAAAAGGAACTTCACCAGTACAATATAAATAAATAAACTTTGGGCAACTCAAATCTGCTTTACAAACAGCATTAACAAGAGGGGAACAAAACACAGATAGTGGAAAAACACAAATGAAAGTATCCCAGAACCTCCCACTACTAGAACTGATTATTCTGAAAGAGGAAATTTAGCAGAAAACCCAGTTAACCCACTTTTAACAAGTGAACAAACAATCTATAGTGAAGAACCAAATAAGTCAGTAGAACTGAATGATCCTCTCGAGTGATCCTTGCCTTAGACTGGCCAGGTGTCACAAACTGTTTCGCAGGAGACTCGGGAAGTATGTGCACCATAATAGATTCCCAATCATGTTACCATTATCGTTGGTACCTAAAACCCAGATACATGTTAACATACGAAGTTAGGAAAATCATAGGAATGGCCTGCAAACCAAAAGTAAAATTTACAATAACCATCAATAACACAAAGGAAACTCACTTGATCCAAAACATTAACAAAATAAAAGGAGGTGTACACTTTGAAGTAATTGGTGTCTTCGACCAGGCCACTGACATCCCTTCTAGACATTTAATACAAAGATATCACGATCCCAGTGAAGCATACATAGAAACTGCCTCTGAACCACATAGGCCTATAAGAGGTCACATTGGAGATGTTCAAGCCAGAGATCTTCCAATAAACATGTTTTCCTTTGATGAACAGATTGTTCATTGTAGTTTCTATGAAGAACACATGACTTGTACTAAACAGCCATCTTACTTTGAAAAATTAATTGAAAGACAAAAAAACATTCTACCTTTTTCCCTTTCCAATCACAAGCTATTCATTTGAGATGATGGAACATTAAAATCCTCACAAATAACATCTAGTCCTGCAGTTATACTTGTAACAATGGGAGACTACAAGATCCACCTTAAAACTATCAAAGTTTGCCCTAAATTAGAACAAATCCTTTCCCATAAAGGATGTCACTCTGTATAACCCTTGCAACCATAAGTTGATAAAAAAATGCATAAAAGGCAAAATATGTCTTGTATCCAAAGTAGGTTCCTCTTGTGAATTATTAAACATATGCCTAGAAGACCCTACACTATATTTTACAAAGGCGAATCAAAGTTTGGTGACAAGCAGCGTGGCTGATTTTTTTTTATTTAAATCAAATTTTTTAATTTTTTGTTTCATTTATATGAAATATTAAATTTCTTTATGACGATATTTGCAAAAAATGAGTAATAATAATAACATTGTTAATTGTTAAGTTAATAAAATAATTGCAAAAGAAGAAAAAAGTTAATAAACATTCAAATTTGAAATTGAAAATAATAAGTTTCAAGCACTTTTATTTTAACATTCTAAAGGTAAACACGAGCTTTGCAGCCTTTTCAGTTCCCAAAGCAAATCAGTAACTCAGAGGTAAACTGTGTTAAGTCACCTTTTTTTAAAAAAAAAAGATTTTACAACTTCATAAGAAATGCTGAAAAATGCTGAAAAATGCTGAAAAAATGCTGAAAAATGCTGGGAGCTGTTTTATTTTTATTGCATAATTTTAATGTTTAAATGAATGTAAATTTATTCTAAAAAAATCATTTGATTTAAATCATGATTTACATCACTGCCACCCTGGTGACAAGTATTGGTAGTTTTTCACCAGGAAAACCTTTTTCCTTTCTTCAACTAACTTCTCTATTAGGAGATCTAAGGGGAAACTTATATAAAGACAGTTTTTAAGGACACCACAATTAAAAATGCTATTATCCATTTGGTATGAGTTGACAAAAAACATTTTTATTTAGTGTACTGTATTCCCTTAGCATAAAATAAACTAGGCCTTGTTGCACATATTGTAACAACCCGACTGGCCGTTACAATGCCCACGGTAAATTTCGCTGAACTTACCGTCGCCTGACCTCCGTTGGGACGGGTCGAAACGCTGGCCAGCCCTCCTCTTGCACCCGTTCGTGCCACGAGTAGCACCGGTCGGAGGTTCACTTCCACGCTGCAAGTCGACGGACGAGAGACCGCCGAACAGGACGAGGAATCCACGGTAAATCCCTGATAGATCTTACCGTGGAACCACGTGCAAAGAACCGGCCGACATGCCGGAAAACATGACGGTGTTGGTGACGGTGAAACTCCCCAGCGGAACCCCCACCCTCCACGCGGTAACTTCCCCAGTATTATTAGCAATAATAAAGACACGGACACCAGAGTTTAAAGGAGTGAAAATAAGAATATAATTTATTCACAATAGAATAAATAAAACACTCACTTAATATGATGAATCTCCTGGCTAATAAAGCCAGGAGAAGAGGTCATAGACCTCTATTCAGAACAAAAAAAAGATGAATGGTGGCCATCTTGGCCACCTGATGAAACTGAAGAAGCAATCCAAAACCATGCACTCAGCATGAAGGGTATCATTTCATTGCCCAGATACAATGGCCGCCGCCATATATATCACCCCCAGGCTGCTCCACCTGGGGGAGGACAGAGACCCTTGCTGGCCATTTTGTCGTCTGCCTGGCAACCAATTTGAGGTGCCTAGCAGACGACAATGGGAATTTAGTTGTTGCTCCACAAAGGAGCAAAACTGGGTCGTCACAATCCTCTCAACTTCCCTGATCAGGTTGGTCGAGCCAGCAAGGATTGCGCCCATGACCCACACTCAGTTTCAGACTGACTTCGGTGGTCAATTCATCGGAGCCACCATCCACTCCGACATCCACCGACGTATCCACCACGAACACATCCGGGTGTTTCTTCACCCGAGACCGAGATCGAAATCAGTCCCCCTGAGTCTTAACACATCTTGCTGTCGAAACTCTTCGACGGCAAGTGTCAAGCTGCGGACTCTGACGAAGAGTCTGACTTGTCAGAAGGTCTATGAGGGTGGCCGCAGGATTGGACACCCTACCTCGTAGAGGGTGGGTTACAAACTCCCCACTCTTCCAAGCCGCAGCCAAGGAGACGCTGAACGTATGGGGCTGCGAGCTGGGCTACACGTACTAGTCCAGCTCCTGTCCCCACCACGTCTAAAACAGCAAAGCATCTCCTTACTGGGTTGACGACCAGCAACACCGGATAGTCCGTACTGCCAAATGCCAAATCGCCAAGGCAGCCTTCGTCCTCTCCAACTGTGCCTCCCTCTTTGCCAGGGCTTTCATCCTGGCGGTGCACCTAGCAGCTCTGGACTTTTTCTTGGTTTTTGAACCGTCCTTACAGAACTGCTGGGTAGGGTACTCCCCAACAAAGTAGTGTTTCAAGTCGGATGCCAGGAAACCACCTGACGCCGTCTGGTACTTTGCAGCTTTGTCCTGCCTTTCCAGACAGGCCGCTTCTGTCTCCCCAGCAGGGTCGACCGGAATTGGACTGCCCTTCCGGGCTGGAGTACCCTCCTGGAATCCGGTCACAGACCGTTTATCCAGGGAGCATGATCCTCTCCCTTCAGACTCCGAAGAGTCCTCTGAAGAGGATTCGTTGGCCTCGCCACCGCCTGGAGAAGGGCACCACACCATCTTCTGTGGTGTCTATCTCTGCCTCCGTGTCGATGACCAGGGTTCCTCCCAAAGAGGCATCCCTGCTTCCCTCAGCCAGGCTAGCCAATTCTAGCCGGCTTTGGTCCGCCGCAGGATCACACTTCGTCAAGGAGATAGCCGCCAAACCGGTGGCCACCTCTTCGACGGGCGTGATGGCCCGCACCGGCTCACCAACCGCCGGGATCTCCATGGCTCCCAACTTAATGGTCGCCCTCGGAGATCCCACGATAGAAGGTGGTGTCAACCGTCCCCAAACGGACCCATAATACAGAGGGGTCCGAGGGGACGGCTGGGTCACCACAGCGTCCTCGACCAATAGCAGACCCAAAGGTCTGCCGTCGGCCAAGTCGGCTATGGCCCGACCCAACGAATCCGGGGAGCAAGCGGCATCCGACTCCAACAGCTCCGCATCACCCGGATGCAAAGAGCTGAGGAAGGAGGAACCGCTGCCACCCCCGCCAGTTTCTTCCTTCTCCGCCGTGGCTACCTGAAAAAGATCAAAAAACACCATCAGAATTTGACCTAATACGGTAGGAAACATTTTCCACGGTCCAAAACCGCGAAAAAATGTTTTCCGGCCGGGCAGGCACCGTGGTACACGGCCAAAGCCATCCCCCCACCGGTATCCGCACGGTCGGAACCGGCCAAAAACATTTTGTCAGTCCAAAACCCGTAATTTCCCGTTTGGTACCTTGGGCGGTGATTTCCACGGTACATCACCGTAGGAAATCCCATTTCCACCATGCACATCCCATAACCCACGGTGAAAACCGTCCTTCACGGGCTCCGCACGGTCGGAATCGGCCAAACAAGTAAACAAGTTTGGACCGTCCAAAACCGGCACCGACAATTCAGGTTCCTTGGGGAGTGGTTTACACGGACCACTACCGTGAAAAACACCTTTCCGTCTGCTAGAACACCGTGGTATACGGTCGAAACCGTTCTCCATGGTGGTTTCACGGACAGAACCGTGCAAAAACACCATTTCACCGTCCAAACTCCGTAGAACTTGGTCTCCACCAAGTTCCATGGCGTTCGGGCAGTAAAACACCGTGTTATTCACGGCCCCGTCAGTGGTAGCATCACCGTCAACATTATGATGGTGACGCCAAAAGCAATAACATAATACTGCCAAAGGGCAGGAAAAGGAAATTCCCCTTTGGGGACATACTTTTTTGGTTGTAGCATCTAATAGTCCTGAGCTTTGTCGTCTTTTTCGGTGAAACACTTTTTATGTAATTAGCGGCAAACGACCGTCCAAGTTTTAATTTCAAAACAAGATGGCGTCTAGCCACTAATTCCACTGGAGAGACGGCTAACAGCGGCAGCTTGGCAGCTAAAACACTATTAGCCGCCTCCATTGCTGTTACCATAGAGATTCTACCGTCGTCTGCCTTTTTAGGGGCAGATACACGGCATGAATCTCTACGGAAAAACTCAGGACAGAGATCTTTAGGAGAAATAACATCTGCAGACTCCCCTTTGAGTTTTCAGTCGGGAATTGTGGATTTCTCCACCCGGTTCCCCTGGACAACCGCCATCTGTCTGTAACAGGCGGCGCCCAGTCCAGGGGTCACTGCACTCCCAATCCTTATTTCCTCAGTTCAGGTCATCATCCCACACCAGGGAATGACCTGCTCTCTCCCACCAGGACAGAGACTTCCAAAGTCCCTGCACCACCCTGGTGCCTATTGGAGCTCCAGAGGAAGCTTGCAGAACCTCAAAAGTCCTGGGTTTAATCAGACGGAGGTAATACCAGGGCTGAGGTGCTTCCTCTGCCTCAGAGTCAGTTGACTCCACCACCAAGCAAGGCTGGCCAGAAGGTCCTGGAGAGACACCATCCCTCCTTTTACTTCCAGCTGACCCAGACTCACCATCACTGGACCCTTCAGAGTTCGAGGAGGTTTCAGAGCCACCAAAGGCCATCTTCCTCACGAACTCCACATGTGGGAATGTACGGCTTCAAGTTATCAACGTGAAACCGGTCCCGCACCTTCCGACCATACCCATCTACGAATTCTGTCTCGTAGACCAGGTCGGAAACCTGCTGGACCACTGTACCCAGTTCAGCCTTGTAAGCGAAGTTACACTTCTTGGCTTGACCGAGCTTCCCAGCCATATCCCTAATCGAGACCTTATTACCAGGCTGGTACAGGGGTGGCTCCACCCGGCCGGCATCATACCGGCTCTTCTGTCTGGCTTGAGCGGCCGCCAAATTTTGACGAGCACGCTCCTCCACGGCTTGCTGGTTGGGCAAGTCGTGGACCGGACCGTTAGGAAGATTGTCAATCCCCAACCTAGGCTCACGCCCAAACAACAATTGGTACGGAGACACTTCCGTGCTCTCATGCACCGCAGTGTTGTAGGCCCACACGGCGGGCCGCAATTTCTCCCACCAATCACGTTGGTCCTTGAGGGGATCAAGGTAACGTTTGATGGTTTCCATCACAGTCTTGTTCGTACGCTCCGTAAGCCCATTAGCTAGCGGATGGTATGCCGTCGTGAAGTGCTGCGCTATATTATAGCGCTCCCGAAACTTTCGCAGAATCTTGCTACAGAACTGGAATCCACGATCCGAGATGAGAGTAGTCGGTGTGCCATACATCGACAAGATCTCATCTTTCAGGAACTTGACAACACAAGCGGCCGTAGCCCTTCGTACTGGCTTTGCCACGCCATACCGGGTGAAGTAATCCACCTTGATCAACACATAGGTGACTCCACCCACGGACGCGGGAAAAGGTCCAACGAAGTCCATTCCCCAGGCATGTACCGGGTACTCAGGAACTATGGGTTGCAAGAATCCTTGAGCTCTTGCGAACTGTCGTACTCTTTGACACACTAAGCATGACTTAACATACTCCACCGTGTCACGTTTCATACCTAGCCAGTAGAAACGAGTACGTAACCGTTGGTAGGTCTTGTACACTCCAAAGTGACCAGCTTCGGAGCCATCGTGCAACTTCCGCAAGCAGAAGGCTTGACACAACCTCGGCACCACCAACACAGTTCTCGTACGATCCTGAATGGATTTGATGGCATACAACAACTTGTCTGCCACCACGAACTTGAACCTTAAGTTCGAGTCGGGGTCGATGGAGAGCTCACGCTTCACCTTGGAGCACGAACTGCCGTTGGCCTGCTCCATTACCCAATCCACCTCAGACCGGATCCGGTAAATGACCTCACCCACGTCGGCTTCAACGTGTTCCGGCAAAAAAGGATCAACAACTTCATTCACCGGATACCGACTCAAGCAGTCAGCATCCTCGTGAAGTTTCCCCTTCTTGTACTGGATCTTATACCGGTACTCCTGCAACTGCATTTGATAACGCCCCAACCTGCCTTGCAGGTTTTTGGCAGTCTTGCAGTCTGCATGGTGATCTGTTACGATCACGAAGTCCCGGTTAAAATTGTAAGGTCGGAATTTACCCATGGCAAACATGATCACCAAGCATTCCTGCGCGGTGACACTATACCGTGTTTCCGGTCCCTTCATGAGACGGCTAGCGTAGGCCAGAACCCGAGGAGCCTTGTCCTCAGGTAACTTCTGGTATACTACGACACCTAGACCGTACCCACTAGCATCGGTGTGAATTAACACCTCACCACGTGGATCATACATGGTGAGCACCGGTGCTTCGGTTAAAAATGCCTTTAACCGCTTGAACGCTAGACCACACTGCTCCGACCAGTCAAAGGACACATCCTTTCTGGTCAGATCATGCAGTGGCCTTGCAATCTTTGCAAAGTCCTTAATGAACCTACGGTAGTAGCCGGCCAGTCCAAGAAAACTTCGGACGGCGGTCACTGTTGTAGGGACATCGAACTCTTCGACTGCTCGCACGAGTCCCGGGTCCGGAGCAACTGCCTCGGCACTGACAATATGACCGAGATACTTGACTTTGTCAAAACCGAAGAAGCATTTCTTCGGCTGGAGTTTCAGCTCCGCCCCTCGTAACAGTCTCAGGACAGTACTCAAGCGTTGGAGAAACTGCTCGAAGGTGCTCCCAAAGACGATAATATCATCTAGGTACACCAAGCAGCTCTCCCACTTGTGTTCCGCCAACAAGAGGTCTAACGCTCTTTGCATAGTGGCAGGAGCATTGCAGAGTCCGAAAGGCATTTTTCGGAACTCAAACAGACCTTGAGAGCAAATGAATGCTGTCTTCTCAATGTCCTGCTCCGCCATCCTGACCTGCCAGTAACCACTAGCAAGGTCTAGGGTTGCGAAATACTTCGCTCCAGCAAGTGAATCGAGGGCATCATCGATGCGAGGTAACGGGTACTGATCTGCCTTAGTCTGGGCATTCAGTCGCCGATAGTCCACACAAAAACAAAAGCCAAAATCCTTCTTGCGAACAAGCAAGATAGGGCTCGCGTAAGGACTATGCGAAGGTTGGATTACCCCTGCATCCAACATCTTCGCTACCTCTTCTCTCTCGATTGCACGAGCCACCGGAGCGGTTCTTCGCAATCCTTCACGCACCAGAGGTAACCAACCGGTATCAATAGTGTGTTCGACGAGCGGGGTTTCCCCCAGCTCTATAATCGAACTCAAAATGATCACGGCGTTCCAGCAGGAACTCCCGAAGCTGTGCCGCCTCCTCAGGCTTCAGACTAGGTCCGATTTTAAGGCACTCTTCGAGAGTGGGTTTGACTTCCGCATAGAGGACTCGGCGACCTTTCTTGGTCGCCCCTCTCAACTTAGGTGGAAGCCCCTGGTCGACCATCTCTATGAGTGGGGTCTCCCCTCTCAACTTAGATGAATCATCCAGTCCCACCACTAGGGCTGCCTCCACAGCTTGAGCTGTCACTACACCCTCCCCTGTCTCCAGGGCAATGGGTACGTCGGCTTCGTTCTCAAGCCATATGTCGCAAGAGCCTTCTGTGGCTTCGGCAATTCCTGCCACCGCCAACCGACCATGGCCACCTAAGGCCTTACGATGGGGCTCAACAAGAAGCAGCTGTCCAGGGCCAGCATGCTCTATCAAGCTCACGGAAACCACCTTCCGCTCATGAGCTGATAGCTAAACGTTCTCCAACAGTCGCAGAAAACAAACTTCCCTGCTCCTAATTGGAGAACTGGTCTCGGCAAGCACGGGTGACACAATGTCAACCCACCCATTTACCTTTTCAGGCTCCGCAGGCATACCTTCCGGGAACATGAAAGGAGGGAGTAGCAAAGGCTCCACAGAATCGTGAAGCTTCGCCAACGCCTTCAACACCGAGTTCGGAAGTTGTACCAAAGTACCCTGCAAAGCCTGAACGGCCAGTGCGGCATGAAGAGCATCTGGATGTGCATTCCAATGTCTTCCCGGAAATAAACTTTCCGGCTCACGATGTCCAACATTAACCCAAACCGGGAAGCCAGGTCAACACCTATTACGGCTTCCCCTTCACCCTCAAGGAGGAGAAGATGGGTATGTATGGACCGTCCGTGGATTGACATGTCCACGTACATGACTCCTATCTTGATGGAGTACCCGCTCATGCCCGTCAGGAATGAGGGGAGGCTAACCTCCTGCACCGGTAACTCCATCTCCCGTGCCACCAACATGCTCATTACCGATACTTCGGCACCGGTGCCGACGATCGACTCAACCAGCCGACCATCCATCGACACCAGAACACGCGGTGCCCCACGCAAGTATGCACGGCTCTGTAATTCGGGAATGGGCAACTGTCCTTGCCCGACATTACTTCTCTGAGCCTCATCCGTCCTCCTGTCCACAGGGGACGGTCGTACCGGATGCTCAGGGGCCTGGCTTCCAGTCTCCACACCAGGAGACTCACCAGGCCTCGGCGACAGCATGGGTGCACCAACGCTCGAAGCCCTCGTAATGCCCGCACCATTCGAACCTTCCTCCCCTTCATCAGGGAAAAAACGTGCCACCCAGCTCTCCATCTGGGCAAGCGCAGCTTCCAGTGTGGGGCTTGGCTCATGAAATACCCACTGGGTAATTTCGGGGTCCGCAGACCTAGCCAGAGGCACGCCTGCTTCATGCAGGGTACCAACCTATCTGGAGACTGCCCGAAGGTACGCTCCTTTACTTTGCCGGCTTTGCCGGGCACCTGAGTTTTTAAGCATTACCGGTCAACTGCAGCTCAATTCTGCAGTGACCGGCGCCGATTTAACGAGGACGGGCCCTCGTTTCTGGCGACAGGCAGATAGAACATCTGTCCATCAATTACGGTGGACAGATACTCCCGGCCCTGCAGTACTACGGGTGCTAGACCCGGCATGTACCGCACCACTGGGCTTTCGCCCGGTGGCACTCGAGCAACCTGTCCTTGGGCAACTGCCTTCGGACAGTCCTTCTTAAGGTGACCCATTTGGTTACACTGAAAGCATGGACCTGGTTGCCTACGAGTAGGACCTCCACCTCCAGCCATTTCGCTGGACCCTGACGGGGCTGCTGTGGGCTTATTTCCACCCTGGCTCCGCCTCTTCGTCTTCCCTTCTGCCCTCCGGTCTTGGCAGTAGCTCCGTCCGATTGAGATGGTGCCGCTGCCTTCGCACCCGAAGAGGTAGAAGTAGACGTAGCAGAGCTCTTGGGCTTGGCCACAACATCAGAGGCCTTGGCCGCAGCCTGGGTCCCTGGTACCATCAAGGTACGGGCAGGTAACGCTCCCGCCGTTAGCATGTCGGCCTCGACCAACATTGCCTCGATGGTAAAGTCCCTGACCGTCTCGATCGCCAGAGAGGTCTGAGAATCTCCGGCTGCAGTTTCTTCTTATATTGGAGTCAACAAGACTCATCCTCACCAGGAGAAACTCGTTCCGCCAGCTCAACAAAGCGCCAGTAGAACGCCTGGAGTGATTCCGCAGGCCTTGCTTCATGGCCTCGAAACGGTCGAAACAGGCCTGAGCCTGATTCTTCGTCCCAAAGCGGTGAAGCATAGCCTGCCTCAACTCCGGCCAGGTCAGGTTCGGCTGGAACTCCACCAAACAGGCGTAATGTTCCTCAGCCGGACCATCGAGCAGGTACGTGAAGAAGCTGCACCTGGCCTCATCCGTCCAGCGCTGAGCCCTAGCTTTGGCTTCAAACTGCCGGAGAAAAGGCGTAATGTCCTCTCATCCATCATACCGGATGAACGAGTGAACAGGGTTGAAAAACCCAAATGCCTGAATCTCCGACAGGACAGCCGGTGCAGGCATCCACGGCGCGGTACTTAACCGCCGTGGTGCCCTGCTCCGGTTCCCCGAAGTCTCAGCATCAGGATCAGCATCCACGGGATCCACCAGGTGGACCCGCGGTCGCTGAACGGGCGGAGGATCTCCCCGACCGCCTCTCAAAAAAGCGGTCCGAGTTCCTCCCCCTAGAGGCATCCGCCCGGCCGGAGATGGCAGCGCCTACATCCATGCACTTCCCCGGTGCACTGGCGATGGTGTGAATCGAGGTTGCTCCCCATGTAGCCTCTGGATCCCTTGGGCAAGACGACCCTGCAAACGCATTTCGTCAATCCCTCTGGCAACCGAACGGAGCTGCTCCTCGGTCATCGACGCCAACCATGACATCGTGTCCACCGAGGATGGCTCCGGGGTCCCTACCACCTCTCCCAGCAAGAGATTACCTCCACGTCCAACCGGACGGGAGGCGGTGGAGGTTAACAGGCTGGCCGTAGGCCGTCCGCCTGTCCCAGTCGGGGTCGAAATCCTCCATTACCACCGTCTACTGGTGCTCCACCGGAGACAGTGCCACCACGGTGCAGCCGCACCGTGACAAAGTCTCCGGTTGGAGGTCGGTCCGTAGGGACGTCCCCTACGGCTCCTTCCTCCGTGGAATCACCGTGCCTGTTCCCGCTCACAGCACCCTCAACTGGGTGCTGCACCACCGGCCGTACCCCACAGCCGACGGTGCGGGAATGCAACCCCAAACCCTCCAATATACTGCTTCCCCGACCAGACATCGGGAAAACAGGGTCTTGGCCGATTTCGTCCGTGTGGACACGGGCAAAACTGGCCACCACTTATTGGAAGGTACTCTACCGTAAGTCCGCAAAACACCGACAATTTACGGTAGAACCGTAAACTACCGCAGTTTCACGGACAAAAGTCCGTGTCCCACGGTCAAATTTACGGTGGAGTACCTTTTCAAAGTTTTCGACCGGTGATATACGGACAACCGTCCGTTATTCACCGTCTATCCGTGGTAAAAAGCTCGTTCACCGTCCTAGAACGAAGATACACAAACAACGGTCCGTAATCTCCCGTCCACCAACGGTGAAACTGCCTTCTTACCGTGTTCGAACGGTGATTCACGGACAAAAGTCCATAATCCACCGTCTACTTATGGTAAACTTGACCGTAACCCGGTTTTACCACGGTATCACGGACAACATCCGTGTCCCACGGTATATCACCGGTAAAGCTGGCCATAGACGGGTTTCCGCCGCAGTTCCACGGACAAAAGTGCGTGCCCTACGGTGTACTACCTGTCTACCGGACAAGCTACGGTAAAGTACCCTTTTCACCGGGTTCTACCGGTCCTGCACGGTAAATCACCGTGCTCCCTGTATATTAACGGTAAAAATCCGTTATCCCGCGTTCGGATGGTCCTGCACGGTCAACCACCGCGCCCACCATCCTACTTACGTATAACCTAGGGCTTTCCCCGGTGACCACCGCGGAATCATGGACAACCGTCCGTGTCCCACGGTCCTTCACCGGACTACTACACCCTAAGCCGCGTTCGGCCGTAGTTCCGTGGACAAATGTCCACGCCCTACCAGCACACACATGACTCCGGTCTTACCGACCGCACAAGAGAGGCTGGTGGTAGCACTACCCGGCGCCTCCACCAATTGTAACAACCCGACTGGCCGTTACAATGCCCATGGTAAATTTCGCTGAACTTACTGTCGCCTGACCTCCGTTGGGACGGGTCGAAACGCTGGCCAGCCCTCCTCTTGCACCCGTTCGTGCCACGGGTAGCGCCGGTCGGAGGTTCACTTCCACGCTGCAAGTCGACAGACGAGAAACCGCCGAACAGGACGAGAAATCCACGGTAAATCCCCGATGGATCTTACCGTAGAACCGCGCGCGAAGAACCGGCTGACATGCCGGAAAACATGACGGACAGGACGGTGTTGGTGACGGTGAAACTCCCCACCGGAACCCCCACCCTCCACGCGGTAACTTCCCCAGTATTATTAGCAATAATAAAGACACAGACACCAGAGTTTAAACGAGTGGAAATAAGAATATAATTTATTCACAATAGAATAAATAAAACACTCACTTAATATGATGAATCCTGGCTTTATTAGCCAGGAGAAGAGGTCATAGACCTCTATTCACAACAAAGAAAAAGATGAATGGTGGCCATCTTGGCCACCTGATGAAATTGAAGAAGCAATCCAAAACCATGCACTCAGCATGAAGGGTATCATTTCACTGCCCAGATACAATGGCCGCCGCCATATATATCACCCCCAGGCTGCTCCACCTGGGGAAGGACAGGGACCCTTGCTGGCCATTTTGTCGTCTGCCTGGCAACCAATTTGAGGTGCCTAGCAGACGACAATGGGAATTTAGTTGTTGCTCCACAAAGGAGCAAAACTGGGTCGTCACAATATGTAACAATAGATGGCGCTCAATTTTAGTTTAAATTTCTTGATGTATGTGTGGTCTGTATGATAAGTACAAAAAAGATTTTCGTTTTCTGTTTCTTATTCGGGAGAGATTTTCTTGGTTCATTTTCCGTATGTGTGTCCTCCGCTTAAGTCTTAAAAGTACGCTAACCAGTGTTTTCTTATGCCATTATAAGTGATTTTTTTTGTATCCTTAAAAAATTGTTATTTACAACAAACTAAGAAAAACACCATTAACATTATAATACTTTTACCTTTTTTATATACAACAGTTTTTGCACCCCATATAAAACTTACACTGTATATCATTTGCATAAGTCTAAATCCATTATAAGCCCAATCCATTAATCTTATATTTTTGTCCATTTTTTTGTATTTTAGTCTTTATTATAACTAACCAATCATAGATTTGGAAAATCGAATACAGCCCTCAAAAAATTAATACAAACAGCTGTATTTCCAAAAAGAAAGACATACTTCAGAGGAGACCATCACATTCCATCTTCAAAGGCTATCTCCCACTTGAAAAAGAAAAAAATATACCACAAACGTTTTTGGTCACTGTATATTTTACTGGTCACTTCAAGTTGGTTCCCATCTGGGTTCACCACAAGAAGCTGTACAGGTTCTATACAGTAGAACCGATATAGTTTGTTGGGGACTTTTTTACTTTTCAAAATGTTCCTGTTTATGTAAGTGTAATAATTGATTTTTTTTTAACTTAATGTATGGTGATGGAAAAACTTGTTTCTTTATTTTGTAAAATTATAAATGATGGTGGATTTTAAAATTATGTTAAACCAATAAACAAAATTCAACAAATGAAAGACTTGGCTAGATTATTATCCTTAAACAGTCTTCAGTGACTATGCGAACCTCCCCAGTTAGCTATCTTCATTTTAAGAAAGAAAAATGCTAACACTCATGTCTTGTAATTGTGGGAAGTTGTTTGGGTACCGGAGGTTCTGCTAAAAACACGGTCCGTTACCAATGACTTGCATCGGTCCTGGCAGATGTAACGTATTCTGCCAGTATTTCTCTTCTTGTCGCATCTATCATGGCCATCGATGCTGACAAGGAAGTTTGTGTTTTGGACCATCACGTGAATGAGGTTTACCGAGGGCAGAGCCAGGATGGTGAGTTTTACTGTCAAGTTCTATGTGCTATCAGTTGGATCATTACAATTGGTGGAGGTGCAGGATACATGGCACCTAATCCTCTCATAAGTGAGTGAACCAGTGATCCTACTGTTCATTCAGTCAGTAACAAGATTTTAACGGTGGTTAGCTGTGGGAAAGACTTTTGCTTGTTGGACTGCAGCAGGTAAGTGGGACAACCCATCCAAAGTGAGAAAAAAGACCTTGCTTCCCAACTATGCTCGGTGCAGGTGGGTTTTGACCGAGAGTTGATGGTAGTTTACTGCTGAGTCTTGGGTGGTAACTGTAACACCCTGTATTTCGCCTTTTGTGTATTATCCTAGCCTGGGGGTCCCTCGCACCTAAAGTGCCGCATTTCAACCCCTTTTCCTACACTCGAAGGTCCACGACTTTTAAGTCACATTCTGGTTCCAGTATCGGCGGATGGATAGTCATCGTTGCATGGTCCCTTGGGCATGGGTGCACCTGTATAGCTAACAATCATCTAACAGGCAAGTAAAGATAATAACATAGTCGTTTGCTACACCCCTTATATGCGGACCAGCAACTTTTAATTGGTTTGTTATGTAGACTGATATCACATGCCCTGCCCTTTTCAATTTCCAATTAGCTGATAATTGGCCAGACGCTCATAAAAGGGCGCGGTAAGTTACTATCTCCCTGTGTTTACATGCCTGTCGACATCGAAGGTTTGGACAGAGTTTCCCTTCTGTGCAACTTTTTATTCTGTGTAAGAGGCTAGGTTGTTTTATCCAGAAGCAGTTGGACACAGTCAGAAAAGTTCGCTCTCATTGATTATTTTGGTTTGTTACGCATTTGATTCTGTTTGTTATGGATTTGTTATTGGCCTGATGCTCATAAAAGGGCGGGGCTAAAAAAAAATTTCTGGCTGCGCCCAAATGCCTGTGTTTATCCTGTTATCTATTCTTGCTTCGTCCTACATAGGACTCCTAATCTTATACTCATAATTAAAATACAGGACCAGTGACCAAAACAGCCATCCTCGTAAAAATGATCCCACAAAAGTAAACAAATTCAAACAAGAACATTAATTATATACCATTTATCTCTAAATATTATTTCTACTCACCAATTTTTCATCGCGGTGGTTACAATAACCAGATTTTGGTTCAACAGTAGTAAATTTTAACGAAAACGTTATTAAGTAGCAGACAAACCGCCCACGATTCTAAGTTTCTAACCATATACATGATAAAATACATTAGTGATGGGTGATTTCGATTCGATATTTTAATATATCGATATGTTTTAAATATCGAGTATCGTTGATACTTTTTAAAATATCGAATATCGAAATGTTTAACTCAAGAAATCAAGTTACTCAACCAAAGAGAGTAAAGACTTTACTCTCTTTGACTCAACTTTCTACACAGGCATCTGTAGTCAGCTTCAGAATTGCATCGTTTGCTCCGCCCTTTTAAGGGCATCATCAATTTCTAATTGGTTTGTTATTTGGTCTTACGTCGCATTCTTCGCCCTTGTAAATTTCTAATTGGTTAATATTTGGTCTGACGATCATAAAAGAGTGGAGCAAACAAAAAGCTAGCGCTGGCTACACTTGCCGGTGTATCAGAAGCACAGAATAAGGTCAGAAGGGAAATAGAGACACTTGTGATGAAATTTTTATGCATTTTTGTGGCCCCGCCCCATAATATTAGTCGTTATTCCGTGGAGACGCAGCTGACGCCATTTTGAAATAAAGTAATTTCACGTATCCAACAACAACAATGTAGAATCACAGAAGAAACAGATATTCGGTGGTAGAATCACTGATGAAAAAGAAAAAGATAGAAGACGAAAAGACAGAAGAATGCCATTGGTGAGCAAATAAAATTAAAACTAAAATTTAAAAATAAAATTATAAACTGAAATTTAAAAATAAAAATTGGAAGACCGACATTTAAAAATGAAATTGAAGGCCGAAATTTCAGCTGGAATTGAAGAGCAAAACTTTTAAGTTAAAAAATTAAATTTAAAAATAATTTAATAATTTAAAAAAAATTACAGTTATCTTGTAAATTAGACCTACTTTTAAGAAATATTCTTACCAATATTTTTGGAGGTGGGTTGTCTTGTCTGTCTGTTTGTCTCCTGTGCATTCCCTAACCCTTTCATCTGTAGCACTGAATAAAAAGTTATACAGAAGGAAAACTCGACCAATTATCGTTGACACAGTTTCTTCTGCGCATGTGCGGCGGCACCACTTTTATGTTTCTCTTATTATTGGGCGCCGCCATCTTAAAACTGGGTAATGAAAAGGGTCTCCATAAAAAAAACGGGGTCTACACGAGTCAAGTGAGTTGATCAATCCCTTGCATTCATTTGACATGAACGCGAATTGAACGTCTAAATTCATATTTGATTCCATTCAGATGATCAACTGACAGGAATTATTGAGTTTATACATTCAATTCACGTTCATGACAAATGAATTTAAGTGAGTAGACCAACTTACTTGGCTTGTCTAAACCCAGCTATTTAAATTATATACCGATTCTGCCCCTAGTTCGATCAAGTAACCGGTTAAACTAATACTTTCTGATAAGTTCTATGGTTATTTGCCTATACCAACTCGGCCCCCAGTTTCAAGACGGTGACTTTCTGCTTGACTTCCTGTCAACATCAACATCTAAGGATCCCACAGAGAGTTTCCCATCTGTATAACTTTTTAAACTGTGCCTATAGGAACCAAATTTGGCAGGAATACTTCCAATGAAGGTCCTCATAGTTTTCTATATTTATGCAGCTATTCTAGGGTGTATATGTACTATATTGAAACGATAATTACAGGAGCAATCCTGGCTCGGTTATGTTTTATTCACCACTGGTCAATCATGTTGGGTTTTGGATATAAAAAGGCCATGTTTTTATTTTGTAAAAAAAGAACCTATGCTCAAGTTTGTCCAATAAATAATGAACGATGTAAATAAAACTGTAATTATGTATAAAAAGTCTTAATCTTATACTATTGAAGTGAAGAACTTAAACATTTGGTCATCTAGAACTGTAAATCCCGGTGAAACCTGATCTTCAATACTAGATGAAACTACAGAGGACAACACGATCAACCAGCTTTTAATCCAACAAAAGTCCGAGGTGTAGCAGACAGCTAAAAGATCCTTTTGACTGTAAAGGTTTTTGTGGAAGGAACTTATGAGGAAACGAAAGGGACTAATTTGTTCCCTTCCTCACGAACCAGAATAGGATTTGTGGCCTAGCCAACCACTTTCCAACTGCTCGAAAGAGTGCAAGAATACATTGAGAAAATTCTATTCACCCCTTGAAAGTGGTTTGTTACAACATCTATACAAGGGGATATAGACATTTGCCTTATATACACTTGCGCTAAAGCCATTTGCATTAAAACTTTTGCCCAAAAGGGATATTTGTCCTAAATGCAAATGCCCTAAAACCATTTGCCCTAAACAGACATTTGCTCTAAAGTCACTTGCCATAAATGGACATTTTCCCTAAAACCATTTGCCCTAAACAGACAGCCCTAAAGACACTTGCCCTAAAGAAACATTTGCCCTAAATCCAATTGCCCTAAAACTATTTGCCTTACACAGACAATTGCCATAAAGGGACATTTTCCCTAAAGGGGCATTTGCCCTAAAGCCATTTGCCCTAGTAGATCATTTGCCATAAAACCATTTGCCCTAATACCATTTCCCCTAAAGGGACATTTGGCCTAAAACCATTCACCCTAAAGGGACTTGTCTGCCTTAAAAGGACATTTGCCCTAAAGCCATTTGCTATATTAAGCGATATTTGCCCTAAAACCATCTGTATTAAAACCATTTCCACTAAAGAAATATTTGCCCTAAAACCATTTGCAGTAGAGACATTTACCCTAAAACAATTTGTCCTAAATAGACATTTGTCCTAAAACCAATTGCCCTAAAAGAACATTTGCCCTCAAACTAATTGTCCTAAAAAGACATTTGCCCTAAAGCCATTTGTCCTAAATTTCCATTTGCCCTAAATTTACACTTGCCCTAAAGAAACAATTGCCCTAACACCAATTGCCCTAAAGAGACATTTGAGCTAAAACTATTTGCCCTTAAGGGACATTTGCTCTAAAACCAATTGTTCTAAAACCATCCCAACAAACATTTGTCATAAAGAAACTTGCCCTAAAGGAACAATTACCCTAAACCCATTTGCCCTAAAAGGACATTTGCCATAAAACCATTTGCCCCAAAGGGACATATGCCCTCAAAACCATGTCCTCTAAAAGGACATTTGCCCTAAAACCATTTGTCCTAAAACCATTCACCCTAAATGGACATTTGCCCTAAAACCATTTACCCAAAGAAGGCAGTTGCCCATGTGACCACTGTCCCCTCCAGGTGGAGTTGCCCGGAGGTATTAATAGGCCTGGTCAGCCATTAATTCAGGGCAGTGTGTTGTGGACTGGAGACTGAAGAAGACCTGTGGCTGGAGGTCAAGGAGACCTCTATTGACCAGCATTTTCATGTTTTGTTTGCCTTTGGCCATTAGGCCTTGGGTTTGTATTTATGGGGACTTGGCTGGATGGATGATCGAGCCAGGTTGTGTAAATGATTACTGCCATCGTTTCTCCGTAAGTTTGAATAAATACGTTTTCATTTTTATTTATACTTGTGTCGTGTCCGTTTATTTCGGGAGTACCACGGAGGGTGGGATTTTTGGTTTGGGGAAATACACTACCGTCTTTTACCGGTCTGGTCAGGACGTTACAATTGGTGGAGGCGCCGGTATCTGTACCCCGTCTCGCACGGTTATTTACCGTCGATTCAACCATTCAGATGGTCGAATCACCGTACGGTGCGAGTACATCACTGGGCGCGGATGTTGGTCCGTGGGACAGTGGCGGAAATTACTGTTTATCTTGGTTTACCGTTCATTTACCGTGAGGGCAGACTTCGGTCCGTTGTACCACGGTGAACGGTACATTTTACCACCTAATTATCGTGGGGTGCAGACTACGGTACGTGGTACTGTGGTTTTAGGTGGTGTACAGTGTTTTCCCATTTTGTACACCGTGGGTTGCAGACTTTGGTCTTTGGATCTTTTGTCTAAGGATCTTTTGTCTGCTATTCCTTGGCCTTTCACCCATTAAAAGTGGTTGGATCATGTTATCTTCTGAAGTTTCATCAAGTGCTGGAGATCCAGGTTTACACCTTGGTTGTCAGTGCTAGCTAGCAAAATGTTTAAGTTCTTTGTTCAATTTAAAAGTATAAAAAGTAAGACTTGGCAACTGTTTAAACATAATTCCCGTTTTATTTGCATCATTCATTATCTCTAGGCAAATTTTGACAAAAGTTTCAGTGTCCAAAAAATGCTTTCTAGACACTAACTTTCATACAAAATACACGGCCTTTCATACTCAAAAAGAGGATACTGAGAACACTTTCTCATTGTCCCCTTATTGGGTAAAAACAAAAATAAAAACCAAACTGTCCAATCAACATGATTGACCAGTGGTCAACAAAAATATAGACAATGACTCATCTTCAATAAAAACAAACTTACATTAGAAAGTTTCAACCCCATGTTGAGGCTTATCAGGACGATCTCTTATTATTAAGGGGTGGGGCTGGGAGGAATAAGGACCCAAGACCCATGGTGTGACCTAAGACAGGATATTGACACCATCAGCTGATAGAACTAGGTCAATCCCCTGTATTTGAATTTGAATTTGAATTTGAAAAATTACTCTACAAGCAGCCATAAAGGCCTATGGCAGAGGGACAAAAGTCCAAGTGCAGCATATAGAATGCATTGTCAAAACCAGAAAATATAAAACCCCATTGATATAAACCCAACAACAATTTCAATATTTTTTTTTATTATGCTGCAACAATATAAAATAAAAAAATATGTGCATTGTCAAAAAACTAAATGATGACTCCCATAAAATACGTTTTCCCTATACAAGATTCCTGGCAAGCGAGTTCCATTGTCGAATCGCCTTAGGAACAAATGACCAGTAATAAGAATCTGTTCATGAAAAAATCTTTCCAACCTTGTTAGAGTGGTCACCCCTACCCAAATATAATGCCCTGCAAAGTTTACTTGAAGTAGGTTTAGGGCAAGAGCCTTCTAGCATTCGATTAAAGATATTTAGACTAAAATCTGAACATCTTGCAAGTAAACTATCCCAACCAAGCTCTGAAAGCATTTTAGTTACACTGTCAGCATATCCATATTTACTACAAACAAACCTAGCAGCCCTGTGTTGGACCATTTCTATGGAGTGAGTTGTCTGCTGTTATGGAAGCAAAAGGATTACATAACATTTCTCATGAATGACACAATTGTTATATATTTTCTTTTTCTCTCTCCATGGTGTTTTGCCGCCCGAACACCGTGGAACTTGGTGGGGACCAAGTTCTACGGCGCTTGGACGGTGAAATGGTGTTTTTGCATGGTTCTGTCCGTGAAACCACCATGGGGAACGGTTTCGACCGAAGACCACGGTGTTCTAACAGACAGAAAGTGGTTTTTCACAGTAGAAGTCTGTGTAAACCACTCCTCAAGCAACCTGAATTTACGGTACCAGTTTTGGACGGTCGAAACACTTGTTTGGCCGATTCCGGCCGTGCGGATCCCGTGAGGGACGGTTTTTACCGTGGGTCACAGGATATGCACGGTGGAAACGGGATTTCCTACGGTGAGGTACCGTGGAAATCACCACCCAAGGTACCGAAAGGGAAATTACGGGTTTTGGACCGACCAAAAACGTTTTTGTCCGGTTCCGACCGTGCGGATACCGTTGGGAATGGCT
Source organism: Brachycybe producta (assembly GCA_036925085.1). NCBI lineage: Eukaryota > Metazoa > Arthropoda > Diplopoda > Playtdesmida > Andrognathidae > Brachycybe > Brachycybe producta. The sequence continues at coordinate 4,057,249 of JAUPFP010000019.1, forward strand.
TTGGCTGTGTACCACACTGCCTGCCTGGCCGGAAAGCAATTTTTCATGGTTTTGGTCCGTGGAAATTGTTTCCTACCATAATAGGTCAAATTTTTACAGTGTTTTTTGATCTTTTTCAGGTAGCCACAGCGGAGAAGGAAGACAATGGTTGGGGCAGCGGTTCCTCCTCCCTCAGCTCTTCGCATCCAGGTGATGCGGAGCTGTTGGAGTCGGATGCCGCTTGCTCCCCAGACTCGTTGAGTCAGGCCATCGTGGACTTGACCGACGGCGGACCTTTTGGTCTGCTATTGGTCGAGGAGGCTGTGGTGGCAAGGCCGTTCCCTCAGACCCCTCTATATTATGGGTCTGAGTGGGGATGGTTGACACCGCCTCCCACCATGGAGTCTCCGAGGGTGACTATTAAGTTTGAAGCCATGGAGATTCCGGCGGTTGGCGAGCTGGTGCGGGCGAGCATGCCCTTCAGAGAGGTGGCCACTGGTTTGGCGGCTACCTCCCTGACAAAGTGTGAGACTCCGGTGGACCAAAGCCGGCTATAATTGGCTAGCCTGGCTGAGGGAATATAGAAGGGAAATATAGAAGCTGTTAGGTATAGCTTAGGGTTATCTTTTTTTACTAACTGTTTTTTGTATATGTCCACTATTTTTTATATATATTCTAGGTATATTTATTATATTATTAGGAAAATTATTATAAAACTAACCAATAACATGGGTTCATGAGGTAGAGTCCAGCACCTCCAAAACTAAATAAAAAGAGCTCAAATTTGAGCCAAAGACATAGAAAGCCTCTGAGCTTCCTTTGAATTACCCCTCTTCATTTGTCTACCTCTGCGACCAGTAACTTAACACAAGGATTATCTATCATTCTGCTGGGCACTGTGTTGTTTCCCCACAAACTTTGAGCTGGTTCCCACTTGGGTTTTCCACACAAAGTTACTGTTGGGTCTTCATAGTTGAAACCAAAAGAATTGGCTGGGAACCTTGTATTAAGTTCATCATGTTCCAGTGTTTGTAAGTTGTATATGTGTTTTCATTTTGTATTGGGTTGTGTTTTGGTAATGGGTTACTATGTTTTAACAGATTTTTAATATCAATGGGTTTTTCTTGTACTAAGGTCTAAATGGGATTGAGGGAAGAATAATAAGAATAATAAAATATTATTTCAAAAAATTCTGAATTGTTCTTTTATTTTAGTTTTAACTGACTTAAGCGAACCTCATAAATTAATAAATTGCTTTTCTTTAAAATTTAAAGGAAATAGAAGCAACACTGCAGTGTGGGGATTCCAAATGGAGCTGCAGTATTCTAGATGGGGACATACTAATGATTGATATGCTATACATGTTACCTCCCTGGGACACTCTGCATAGACTTGGAAATAATCTGTTCGACATGCAGCTTCCAAGAAAGTTTAACTATAATCCTTACCCCCAAATATTTATAAGAATCTACATTATTAAGTGGAATGGCCCCTATTCTATATGGAAATATTACTGGATTCCTTCCCCTAGCTACCCTCATTACACAACATTTTTTCTTATTAAGTTGAAGTTGCGATTTAAAACACCATGCCTCTATTGCTTTCAAGCCACTATCAATAATATGGCAATCATTGTCAGATTTAACCTCATGATAAATTATTGTGTCATCTGCAAATAGCGGGCAATTGCTGCTAACTTGACTGCTGAGGTCATTGATATACGGACCCAACACACTACCCTGAGGAACCCCTGATGTAACCCATATCCAGTCACATTCAGACCCACTTGCAACAACCCTTTTGTTTCCTATCACTCAAAAGACGAATGCACCCATTTATACACCCGTTCACCCAATCCATATTCACTAATTTTTGTCATTAGTTTTGAGTGAGAAACTGTGTCAAATGTCTTGCAGAGATCAAGAAAGACCAAATCTATCTGACTGCGTTTGTCTAAAATTTTCTGAAGGTCATCAACTAAAACAATAAGCTGGGTTTCAGAAGAACGCTCCCTGAGAAAGCCATGCTGGTTATCACACAAAAGATTGTTTTCCATAAGAAAATTCATTGAGGAGTAATATATAATATGTTCAACGACTTTGCAAACTATCGATGTTAAAGATACGGGTCTGTAATTAGTTACCTGAGACTTGTCTCCTGATTTAAAAATTAGACTAACATTAGCTAATTTCCACATATCTGGTACAATACCTACATCTAAACTCTGTTGAAAAATTAACTGAAAGTATGGACCCAACTCTTATGCAAGATTTTTTAAAATGATAGCATACATCCCATCTGGACCACAGGTTTTATTTGAGTCTAATTTTAGAAGTTGCTTAACTATCCCATCTGCAGTTATTACAATTTGATACATACACAGAGGTGTTGAGAGAAACCCCTCATGTGGTATGTCATCATCATTTGTGAAGACCTTCTTGTATTGTTCATTTAACAAGGTAGCTTTCCCTACTGGATCTGAAACAAGCTTCCCATTTGTGTCAACCAGAGAAGAAATAGATTCTCTACTTCGCCTAGAGTTCTTGATGTAACGCTAAAATAATTTTTTGTCCGTACTAACATACAGAGGAGGATACAGACATACATTGGATTCCATACAAAAATAAATGATCCAGGATCACTCCTTGACTTATCGTTTTAAAATATAAACACAGCTCTTTTTGGTATGTATACAGAATCTCGGATGAGGGGGTCCGGATCAGTGGACTTCCTTTTGGCTATGCCACTGCAAAGGAAGATAGACATTTTCATAATATAGACACTTGCCCAGAAGCCATTTGCCTTAAAGGGACATGTGCCCTAAAACCAATTACCCTAAAGTGACATTTGCCCTAAAACCATTTGCCCTAGCTATTTTTTCTTTTCGTTTTTCATTTGGTTTTGTGTCTTTTTAATGAAGTATGTTAAATTGGTTCTGCATTACACTATGATTAGGGCAAGTGTCTTTAGGGCAAATGTAGGCTTAGGGCAAATTGTTTTAGGAGCACACTCCTATACAAGTACATATTTTGCAAGTAGCTATCTACATGTTTTGCACTTGCACTAAAACACATCTTTTTACATAAAATATATGCTAATACCATTTCACCTAAATGGCCTCTTGTAATAAAATCACATGCCTTAAACATTTAATCTACATTTATTTGTCCCAAAGACATTTGAAATAAATGAATTTGACCTAAAAATAACTGAAATAAGATGTGCCCTTCGTAAGCAATGCAAAATAAGATATAAAATGAAAAATAATATGAATGGCACTATCTCATGATCTCATGTGATAAGTTTACTTGAAAAGGAGCACACCAACTTTGCAACCAATGTGTTGGGTATCACGCATCATTTTGGAAAAATGTAAAAAGCCAAAGAACAAGCAGTGATGATGTGGAGGGCCTCTCTAGCCTCCACCTCCATGATGATGTTGATGACTTCAGGGGTCTTACTACACTATTTCTGCTTAATGGCAGTCTTGCCATTAAGTACCCTCCAGGCTGCTCCACCTGGGACCCTGACCCTGCTGGGGTTTATGTCGTCTGCCAGGCTGCCTATCATAGCAGCCTAGCAGACAACATAAGGATTTAGTCTGCTCCTTTTATTACAAGAAGGAGCCAGACTGGGTCTTCACAATCCACTCTCAACTTCGCTAATCTGTCCTGGGATCTGGTCAGTCAAGCCAGCCAGGATTGTTCCTGCAGACCCCCACTCAGGGTCAGGACGACATTACCAAAGGTGGAAAAATTGGACAGCCCATCCACTCTGACATCCACCGACATACCCACCACAGGCACATCCGGGTGTTACACCACCCAATTCAGGTATCAAAGTCTGTCCCCCTGAGCCTCTCTTCCTCCTACCAGGGTGGCTGTGGGATCAGACATGCACCCTGGCAGTGGTTGGGTGACATACTCCCCAACCATACCTCTTAGGTCGCATCCAAAAAGGCATTTGACATATGGGGCTGCAAGGCAGATTAGGCATACTATCCCGTCTTCTAGTCCCATCATGTCCAAAATTTCAAAATGCCTCCTTACCTGGTTGACGATCATCAACATCAGATATTTTCTACCGCCAAAAGCAAGTACACAGCGCATGCTAAAAGACTGTAATGACGATGACTGGGAATGGCTTTCCTAGGCAATAATACCCATGGTATTGGAGTGTTTTTGTCAAATGTGACAAATTCAGTGACTGGACTAATTTGCACATTTGCTGTTTTTGAAGGAGCTAATAAGCTAAGATTTTTTCTATACTCTGAACAACTCCTGCAATTAGTATAGCAACAATATGAAAGGCGAATTATATTATTTCATTTTCTCAAACTTAAAACATTAGTCTGGTCATTTCTTCCAGTCATTTGTCTCAGTCCACTGATTAGATCTATGTCATCACTAGAAAACTGACATGTTAGCAAAGTATGTTAATACCTACAAAGGAAAGTACCTCACACAACCTAAAGTTGACTTTGTGGTCAGACATAGTGCCTCATAGGTCTCGTTGCACAAGAAATAGAGTTTTTCATTAGATGTTACTTTCCACACTTGTAAATAATCTAAAAAAAGCACTTTGTACACCACTGGTGGATTGAGTATGAAACATAGTGTACATCCTGTGCCTATTAAAAATAATGTTAAAATTTGGAAACTTTCAATGAAGGCACATTTTTATTAGCTTACTTGAAACCATTTGTGAATTATTTCTAAAAACTTGACAGTCAAATCAACTGTGGTGAACAAAGATGTAGTCACAGGTGGTGAAAAAATATCCAATGTTCGTTTAACATTGATTTTCTCAAGATTCGTTGGGTAAACATGTTAAACATCACACTGGTTTCAACAATTTATTTTTTTGAAACTCGTAGAGGTTTCTAACGTGTTTGGGAAAAATTTATTTTCCATTATTAACTAACTGTAAGGGTTAAAATGATTGTATAGTTGATTAATAATCCCTTAACTAACAAAATTCCAGTGAAGCAAAATTATTATTTAAATATTTATCACAACAAAACAAATAAAATATAATAATATTAACAGCTGTTTAGTTCAAAACATATAAATAAATAATGGCATTAAAATCTGATTAAAAACAGATCATATTTTCTATTGCTTCTATTTCTATTGTTTCTTTGTGGCACCCTAGTCTGCTCAAATCAAATTTTTTGATTGAGCAGACAAACTCCCTATGGTGGTCTGCCTGACAGCTTGCAGATAGGCTGTTGATACGGACGTCATTTTGGTGTCAGCAGGCTTCTCACCATTGGGGCAAATGGGTGAGAGGTCAGAAGGACCCACTGTTTCCTCCCGGTGGAGTTGCCTGGAGGTCTTATATGGCCTAGTCAGCCATTAAGTCTGGGCAGTGTGTTGTGGACTGAAGACTGTACTGGATCAATGGTGGAGGCCAAACAGACCTCCAGTCTCATCTTTGTTTTTTCTGTGTGCCTACTGCTCAAGAAGAAATTGATCGAAGCTCCAGTACTCGTTGTTTATGACCCGGAAGTGGAGCTCAGTATGCACAGTGACACTTCTGGATATGGCATAGGAGCAATATTGTATCAGAGGTCAGGGAAAACACCTCTACAGATGCTGGGAGCTGTCTCACAAACCGTCAAAACTGCAGAAAAGAACTACTCAACTACAAACAAGGAGTGCCTCGCCATCATCTACCGCGTTGCCAAATTTCGTCTCACTATCATCACGGACCATCACTCACTTTGTTACAAGAAATCCGCCAAGGGCCTGGATGGACTGATTAGGGCATTGCCTGCTGCTCATGCAATAATTATACTATAATTATACATATATACAAAGAATTAGTGAATCATGTCGACGCAGACTGTATTTCAAGAAAACCAGTGGATATTCCGACCCACTGAAAGCTACTATCAATTCCAGAGGAGTTAAGCGATGATGTAATCTTCAGCGTTAAACGATGGGATTGGGCTGGAGAACAGTGCAACGATCCTCTACTAGTAAAATCATTAATAAGCTCCAGAACACATCGGAGTCCCCTCTTCACAAGAACTATGTGCTTATTGATGACATACTATGTGCCATCAGCCATCAGGAAGGGGAGAGTCAAGCTGCTCCATGTGGTGCCCAAACACATCATTACTGACATGATGGAAATGCTTTATGACAGCCCGGAAGCTGGTCACTTGTCTGACGACCCAGTTTTGCTCTTTTTGGAGCAAAACTAAATTCCCATTGTCGTCTGCTAGGCACCTGTAAATGGGTTGCCAGGCAGACGACAAAATGGCCAGCAAGGGTCACTGTCCACCCCCAGGTAGAGCAGCCTGGGGTGGTATATAATGACGGTGGCCATTATAACCTGGACAGTGAAGTGATACCCTTTATGCATGGTGCATGTGATTGTGTGCTCCTGCAATTCATCAGGTGGCCAAGATGGCCACCATTCATCTTTTACCTTGTGCTTGTGTGGGTGTTGTGCACCCTCTCTCCTGGCTGAAGTAGCCAGGAGATTTATTGCTTTGCATCTATCTTCATAGTGAGTGTTTTATTTATTCCTGTTGAATAAATTATATTGTTTATTTTTCACTCTCAACACTGTGTCCGTGTCTTTTATTATATCTATAATAATTATTGGGGAAGTCACTACGAGGAGGGTGGGGGGCGTCCGGCGGAAGTATGCCGTCCACCACCGTTCTGTTTCCGGCATTCTTTTACGTCTTGTTGGCCGGTGCTTCGCGCGCGGTTTATCCACGGTAAGATCCATCGGGGATTTACCTTGGTATCTCCGTCTTGTTCGGCGGCCACTCGTCCATCGACTTGCGGCATGGGAACCTCCGACCGGCACTACCCGTGGGCATGGGCAGGTACAAGAGGAGGGCTGGCCAGCGCTTGGGTCCCGTCCCAAGGAGGTTCAGTGGCTGTAAGTTGGTTAAAATTTACCAGGGTCATTGTAACGTCCAAGTCGGGTTGTTACACTTGGGACAAGGAAAAACACTGGTGTGAGTCTCTCAACGCTTCTACTGAGAGGGTTGGAAAAACAATGTAACAGAATATGTGCAAACTTGTCATACATGTCAGCTTTGTAGGAAACCTCACGAGAAACTCCCAGGATTTCTTCATAAAATGAGGATCGGTAGACCTGGGGAATTGACTATATAGGACATCTACCAAAGTCCTTAGGAGGAGTCCAACACAATCCTCGCTGTGGACTATGCCACAAAATAATGCTTTGCCCATGCTGTCTGTAGACAAAATGCGAAAACAACAAAAAATGTCATCAAAGACACCATCATATGCATGATCAGAATACCAGTTCAAATGCTAACAGACTGAGGGACGCCATTTACTGCCCAGGAGACTGAGGAATTGTTTAACAAGTTCGGGATTCAACACTCAACTACCACCGCTTACTTCCCTCAAGGGGATGGGTTGGCAGAGCGAACCAACAAAACAGTCATGCACATTGTTAAAAAAAGCCCTACCACCAGGAAAGAAGCAAAAAGACTGGTACTTTCATCTACTACCAGCGGTGTTCGCATATAACACTTTGCAACATGGGTCTTCACAATTCATGCCATATCAACTAATGTTTGGTAGAGAAGCTAGACTGCCAATAGACAACGAGGTCCCAAGTCTTCCAGAGACAGCAGATGTGGCTCATGACTCTGGAGCGGTGGGTGAAATAAGAGATGTCCTTCTGGAAGCCAGAGAGAATCTCCACAAAGCCCATTTGCACCAGAAGAAGTACAATGATGAAAGCAGGAAAAAGCCTATAGAGTACTGCAGAGTCTGTTAATGCTCTTGTTTATTCACTCGCACAATTTCTATCAAATGTTCATGGTTAAGAGAAAAAGGAAAAAAACTCCCTAGTCAACTGATACGAAAATAATTTTAAAAAAAAGTTTTTTATTTGATCTGAGATACCCGGTACATAGTTTCTTGAAATGTAAAAGTTGGCTTTGGCTGGATTGGGATGGAGGTGGTGGCAGCCACTGGCTCTGACTGTGTTCAGCTGAAAAGAACTTTCTGAAAATCTGGGAGTAAAATGATGATAATATGTTGTGTCTCCGGAGGATGGATGAAAATATTTACCCCTGTATTCCTTTGCTCGAACTCAAAGTGAGTTGCCATTGTTTTTTATTTATTATTTTGCTCACGAAGCCTATCTCCTTTACTTACTTCCATGTTTTTCGTCTTAAAACAAAGCTCGAAGACAAGCTTCATTTTAGTTGAGGGAATGTGACAAGGCGGTATTTTCGAATTCAAAAATACTGGGAATTTATCCAGCAGCATCATTCTGTCTCGTTGAGATGAAGAACCTTGTTCGTCTCTTTTTCTTTTCACTCTCTTCTGCATCCACGCAGTATAATGATGTACAACTGCAGACCTGGGAGGTGGAAGCTTGCAAGAGGAGTTGCATGCTTGGCTGCGTTCCTGGTAAAATGGGGTGGAGCCAAGGATGCATATCAAAACCCATGGGTTTTATATCTCCCTGTTCTTCTTTTGTACTTCTTTATAACATTCAACTAAAAAAGTTGTCTGCCTTCCAGACCATTTTTTATTTAAAGTGTTTATCGTTCGTTTATTTGTAAAGATTATAATCGCCTTGTATCCATTTGAAACCATCCTTCACGTGGCACAAACAATTGTTTTATTGTTTGGTTGGTGAATAATGTTTTGTATTTATCTATCATTTAGTGTTGTGCACCTGTATTTTTTTAGAAGCTTCACGGAATAGAACAGTGAAATCTCCACTCTAAATTGTGACTCATCTGAGTTAAAAATAGAAAACCCCATTATGTCACATTTGAAAATCTAATGTTTGAAACCCTAACATTTGAAAGCCTAACATTTGAAAATCTAACATTTGAAAGTTTGAAAATAGAAAGTATGAAAGTTTACTGTTTGAAAGTATAACTTTTGAAAAACTAATGTGTTGAAAGGCTAACATTTGAAGATATAATGTTTGAAAGTCTAATGGTTGAATGTCTTGTTTGAAAATCTAATATTTGAAAGTAGAAAGTTTGAAAGTAGAAAGTATGAAAGTCTAAAGCTTGAAAGTCTAACTTTTAAAAGTCTAATGTTTAATGACGAATATTTGAAAGCCTAATATTTGAAAATCACACATTGTAAAGTAGATAGTTTGAAAGTAGATAGTAGGAAAATCTAATGTTTGAAAGTAGATAGTAGGAAAATCTAATGTTTGAAAGTCTAATGTTTAAAAGTCTAATGTTTGAAAGACTAATGTTTGAAAGTCTAACATTTGAAAGTCTAATGTTAGAAAGTCTAATGTTTGAAAGTTTAACGTTTGAAAGTCTAACATTTAAAAGTCTAACATTTGAAAGTCTAACATTTGAAAGTCTAACATTTGAAAATCTAACATTTGAAAGTCAAATGTTTGAAAGTCAAATGTTTGAAAGCCTAATGTTTGAAACTCTAACATTTGAAAGTCTAACATTTGAAAGTAGAAAGTTTGAAAGTAGAAAGTTTGAAAGTAGAAAGTTTGAAAGTAGAAAGTTTGAAAGTAGAAAGTTTGAAAGTAGAAAGTTTGAAAGTAGAAAGTTTGAAAGTAGAAAGTTTGAAAGTAGAAAGTTTGAAAGTAGAAAGTTTGAAAGTAGAAAGTTTGAAAGTAGAAAGTTTGAAAGTAGAAAGTTTGAAAGTAGAAAGTTTGAAAGTAGAAAGTTTGAAAGTAGAAAGTTTGAAAGTAGAAAGTTTGAAAGTAGAAAGTTTGAAAGTAGAAAGTTTGAAAGTAGAAAGTTTGAAAGTAGAAAGTTTGAAAGTAGAAAGTTTGAAAGTAGAAAGTTTGAAAGTAGAAAGTTTGAAAGTAGAAAGTTTGAAAGTAGAAAGTTTGAAAGTAGAAAGTTTGAAAGTAGAAAGTTTGAAAGTAGAAAGTTTGAAAGTAGAAAGTTTGAAAGTAGAAAGTTTGAAAGTAGAAAGTTTGAAAGTAGAAAGTTTGAAAGTAGAAAGTTTGAAAGTAGAAAGTTTGAAAGTAGAAAGTTTGAAAGTAGAAAGTTTGAAAGTAGAAAGTTTGAAAGTAGAAAGTTTGAAAGTAGAAAGTTTGAAAGTAGAAAGTTTGAAAGTAGAAAGTTTGAAAGTAGAAAGTTTGAAAGTAGAAAGTTTGAAAGTAGAAAGTTTGAAAGTAGAAAGTTTGAAAGTAGAAAGTTTGAAAGTAGAAAGTTTGAAAGTAGAAAGTTTGAAAGTAGAAAGTTTGAAAGTAGAAAGTTTGAAAGTAGAAAGTTTGAAAGTAGAAAGTTTGAAAGTAGAAAGTTTGAAAGTAGAAAGTTTGAAAGTAGAAAGTTTGAAAGTAGAAAGTTTGAAAGTAGAAAGTTTGAAAGTAGAAAGTTTGAAAGTAGAAAGTTTGAAAGTAGAAAGTTTGAAAGTAGAAAGTTTGAAAGTAGAAAGTTTGAAAGTAGAAAGTTTGAAAGTAGAAAGTTTGAAAGTAGAAAGTTTGAAAGTAGAAAGTTTGAAAGTAGAAAGTTTGAAAGTAGAAAGTTTGAAAGTAGAAAGTTTGAAAGTAGAAAGTTTGAAAGTAGAAAGTTTGAAAGTAGAAAGTTTGAAAGTAGAAAGTTTGAAAGTAGAAAGTTTGAAAGTAGAAAGTTTGAAAGTAGAAAGTTTGAAAGTAGAAAGTTTGAAAGTAGAAAGTTTGAAAGTAGAAAGTTTGAAAGTAGAAAGTTTGAAAGTAGAAAGTTTGAAAGTAGAAAGTTTGAAAGTAGAAAGTTTGAAAGTAGAAAGTTTGAAAGTAGAAAGTTTGAAAGTAGAAAGTTTGAAAGTAGAAAGTTTGAAAGTAGAAAGTTTGAAAGTAGAAAGTTTGAAAGTAGAAAGTTTGAAAGTAGAAAGTTTGAAAGTAGAAAGTTTGAAAGTAGAAAGTTTGAAAGTAGAAAGTTTGAAAGTAGAAAGTTTGAAAGTAGAAAGTTTGAAAGTAGAAAGTTTGAAAGTAGAAAGTTTGAAAGTAGAAAGTTTGAAAGTAGAAAGTTTGAAAGTAGAAAGTTTGAAAGTAGAAAGTTTGAAAGTAGAAAGTTTGAAAGTAGAAAGTTTGAAAGTAGAAAGTTTGAAAGTAGAAAGTTTGAAAGTAGAAAGTTTGAAAGTAGAAAGTTTGAAAGTAGAAAGTTTGAAAGTAGAAAGTTTGAAAGTAGAAAGTTTGAAAGTAGAAAGTTTGAAAGTAGAAAGTTTGAAAGTAGAAAGTTTGAAAGTAGAAAGTTTGAAAGTAGAAAGTTTGAAAGTAGAAAGTTTGAAAGTAGAAAGTTTGAAAGTAGAAAGTTTGAAAGTAGAAAGTTTGAAAGTAGAAAGTTTGAAAGTAGAAAGTTTGAAAGTAGAAAGTTTGAAAGTAGAAAGTTTGAAAGTAGAAAGTTTGAAAGTAGAAAGTTTGAAAGTAGAAAGTTTGAAAGTAGAAAGTTTGAAAGTAGAAAGTTTGAAAGTAGAAAGTTTGAAAGTAGAAAGTTTGAAAGTAGAAAGTTTGAAAGTAGAAAGTTTGAAAGTAGAAAGTTTGAAAGTAGAAAGTTTGAAAGTAGAAAGTTTGAAAGTAGAAAGTTTGAAAGTAGAAAGTTTGAAAGTAGAAAGTTTGAAAGTAGAAAGTTTGAAAGTAGAAAGTTTGAAAGTAGAAAGTTTGAAAGTAGAAAGTTTGAAAGTAGAAAGTTTGAAAGTAGAAAGTTTGAAAGTAGAAAGTTTGAAAGTAGAAAGTTTGAAAGTAGAAAGTTTGAAAGTAGAAAGTTTGAAAGTAGAAAGTTTGAAAGTAGAAAGTTTGAAAGTAGAAAGTTTGAAAGTAGAAAGTTTGAAAGTAGAAAGTTTGAAAGTAGAAAGTTTGAAAGTAGAAAGTTTGAAAGTAGAAAGTTTGAAAGTAGAAAGTTTGAAAGTAGAAAGTTTGAAAGTAGAAAGTTTGAAAGTAGAAAGTTTGAAAGTAGAAAGTTTGAAAGTAGAAAGTTTGAAAGTAGAAAGTTTGAAAGTAGAAAGTTTGAAAGTAGAAAGTTTGAAAGTAGAAAGTTTGAAAGTAGAAAGTTTGAAAGTAGAAAGTTTGAAAGTAGAAAGTTTGAAAGTAGAAAGTTTGAAAGTAGAAAGTTTGAAAGTAGAAAGTTTGAAAGTAGAAAGTTTGAAAGTAGAAAGTTTGAAAGTAGAAAGTTTGAAAGTAGAAAGTTTGAAAGTAGAAAGTTTGAAAGTAGAAAGTTTGAAAGTAGAAAGTTTGAAAGTAGAAAGTTTGAAAGTAGAAAGTTTGAAAGTAGAAAGTTTGAAAGTAGAAAGTTTGAAAGTAGAAAGTTTGAAAGTAGAAAGTTTGAAAGTAGAAAGTTTGAAAGTAGAAAGTTTGAAAGTAGAAAGTTTGAAAGTAGAAAGTTTGAAAGTAGAAAGTTTGAAAGTAGAAAGTTTGAAAGTAGAAAGTTTGAAAGTAGAAAGTTTGAAAGTAGAAAGTTTGAAAGTAGAAAGTTTGAAAGTAGAAAGTTTGAAAGTAGAAAGTTTGAAAGTAGAAAGTTTGAAAGTAGAAAGTTTGAAAGTAGAAAGTTTGAAAGTAGAAAGTTTGAAAGTAGAAAGTTTGAAAGTAGAAAGTTTGAAAGTAGAAAGTTTGAAAGTAGAAAGTTTGAAAGTAGAAAGTTCGAAAGTAGAAAGTTCGAAAGTAGAAAGTTCGAAAGTAGAAAGTTCGAAAGTAGAAAGTTCGAAAGTAGAAAGTTCGAAAGTAGAAAGTTCGAAAGTAGAAAGTTCGAAAGTAGAAAGTTCGAAAGTAGAAAGTTCGAAAGTAGAAAGTTCGAAAGTAGAAAGTTCGAAAGTAGAAAGTTCGAAAGTAGAAAGTTCGAAAGTAGAAAGTTCGAAAGTAGAAAGTTCGAAAGTAGAAAGTTCGAAAGTAGAAAGTTCGAAAGTAGAAAGTTCGAAAGTAGAAAGTTCGAAAGTAGAAAGTTCGAAAGTAGAAAGTTCGAAAGTAGAAAGTTCGAAAGTAGAAAGTTCGAAAGTAGAAAGTTCGAAAGTAGAAAGTTCGAAAGTAGAAAGTTCGAAAGTAGAAAGTTCGAAAGTAGAAAGTTCGAAAGTAGAAAGTTCGAAAGTAGAAAGTTCGAAAGTAGAAAGTTCGAAAGTAGAAAGTTCGAAAGTAGAAAGTTCGAAAGTAGAAAGTTCGAAAGTAGAAAGTTCGAATGTAGAAAGTTCGAATGTAGAAAGTTCGAAAGTAGAAAGTTCGAATGTAGAAAGTTCGAATGTAGAAAGTTCGAATGTAGAAAGTTCGAATGTAGAAAGTTCGAAAGTAGAAAGTTCGAATGTAGAAAGTTCGAAAGTAGAAAGTTCGAAAGTAGAAAGTTCGAAAGTAGAAAGTTCGAAAGTAGAAAGTTCGAAAGTAGAAAGTTCGAAAGTAGAAAGTTCGAAAGTAGAAAGTTCGAAAGTAGAAAGTTCGAAAGTAGAAAGTTCGAAAGTAGAAAGTTAGATAGTAGAAAGTTCGAAAGTAGAAAGTTCGAAAGTAGAAAGTTCGAAAGTAGAAAGTTCGAAAGTAGAAAGTTCGAAAGTAGAAAGTTCGAAAGTAGAAAGTTCGAAAGTAGAAAGTTCGAAAGTAGAAAGTTCGAAAGTAGAAAGTTCGAATGTAGAAAGTTCGAATGTAGAAAGTTCGAATGTAGAAAGTTCGAAAGTAGAAAGTTCGAATGTAGAAAGTTCGAATGTAGAAAGTTCGAAAGTAGAAAGTTCGAATGTAGAAAGTTCGAAAGTAGAAAGTTCGAAAGTAGAAAGTTCGAAAGTAGAAAGTTCGAAAGTAGAAAGTTCGAAAGTAGAAAGTTCGAAAGTAGAAAGTTCGAAAGTAGAAAGTTCGAAAGTAGAAAGTTCGAAAGTAGAAAGTTCGAAAGTAGAAAGTTCGAAAGTAGAAAGTTCGAAAGTAGAAAGTTCGAAAGTAGAAAGTTAGATAGTAGAAAGTTTGAAAGTAGAAAGTTTGAAAGTAGTAAGTTTGAAAGTAGAAAGTTTGAAAGTAGAAAGTTTGAAAGTAGAAAGTTTGAAAGTAGAAAGTTTGAAAGTAGAAAGTTTGAAAGTAGAAAGTTTGAAAGTAGAAAGTTTGAAAGTAGAAAGTTTGAAAGTAGAAAGTTTGAAAGTAGAAAGTTTGAAAGTAGAAAGTTTGAAAGTAGAAAGTTTGAAAGTAGAAAGTTTGAAAGTAGAAAGTTTGAAAGTAGAAAGTTTGAAAGTAGAAAGTTTGAAAGTAGAAAGTTTGAAAGTAGAAAGTTTGAAAGTAGAAAGTTTGAAAGTAGAAAGTTTGAAAGTAGAAAGTTTGAAAGTAGAAAGTTTGAAAGTAGAAAGTTCGAAATTAGAAAGTTCGAAAGTAGAAAGTTGGAAAGTAGAAAGTTCGAAAGTAGAAAGTTCGAAAGTAGAAAGTTCGAAAGTAGAAAGTTCGAAAGTAGAAAGTTCGAAAGTAGAAAGTTCGAATGTAGAAAGTTCGAAAGTAGAAAGTTCGAATGTAGAAAGTTCGAAAGTAGAAAGTTCGAAAGTAGAAAGTTCGAAAGTAGAAAGTTCGAAAGTAGAAAGTTCGAAAGTAGAAAGTTCGAAAGTAGAAAGTTCGAAAGTAGAAAGTTCGAAAGTAGAAAGTTCGAAAGTAGAAATTTCGAAAGTAGAAAGTTAGATAGTAGAAAGTTTGAAAGTAGAAAGTTTGAAAGTAGAAAGTTTGAAAGTAGAAAGTTTGAAAGTAGAAAGTTTGAAAGTAGAAAGTTTGAAAGTAGAAAGTTTGAAAGTAGAAAGTTTGAAAGTAGAAAGTTTGAAAGTAGAAAGTTTGAAAGTAGAAAGTTTGAAAGTAGAAAGTTTGAAAGTAGAAAGTTTGAAAGTAGAAAGTTTGAAAGTAGAAAGTTTGAAAGTAGAAAGTTTGAAAGTAGAAAGTTTGAAAGTAGAAAGTTTGAAAGTAGAAAGTTTGAAAGTAGAAAGTTTGAAAGTAGAAAGTTTGAAAGTAGAAAGTTTGAAAGTAGAAAGTTTGAAAGTAGAAAGTTTGAAAGTAGAAAGTTTGAAAGTAGAAAGTTCGAAAGTAGAAAGTTCGAAAGTAGAAAGTTCGAAAGTAGAAAGTTCGAATGTAGAAAGTTCGAAAGTAGAAAGTTCGAAAGTAGAAAGTTCGAAAGTAGAAAGTTTGAAAGTCTAACGCTTGGAAGTCTAACGTTTGGAAGTCTAACGTTTGAAAGTCTAACGTTTGAAAGTCTTTCTAACGTTTGAAAGTCTCTCTAACGTTTGAAAGTCTAATGTTTGAAAGTCTAATGTTTGAAAGTCTAATGTTTGAAAGTCTAATGTTTGAAAGTCTAATGTTTGAAAGTCTAATGTTTGAAAGTCTAATGTTTGAAAATCTAATGTTTGAAAGTCTAATGTTTGAAAGTCTAATGTTTGAAAGTCTAATGTTTGAAAGTCTAATTTTTGAAAGTCTAATGTTTGAAAGTCTGTTGTTTGAAAGTCTAATTTTTGAAAGTCTCATCTCATGTTTGAAAGTCTAACATTTGAAAGTTTATCATTTGAAAGTCTAACATTTGAAAGTCTTTAGTTTGAAAGTTGAGTTTGAGTATCTAAAGTATGAAAGTGTAAAGTATGAAAATCTAAAGTTTGAAAGTAGAAAGTATAAAAGTCTAATGTTTGAAAGTCGAAAGTAGAAAGTAGAAAGTAGAATTTGAAAGTAGAAAGTTTGAAAGTATAAAAATGTAATGTTTTAAAATCTAGCTTTTGAAAGTCTACTGTTTGATAGCCTAACATTTGAAAGTATAATGTTTGAAAGTCTAACATTTGTGTGACAAAGCGGTATTTTCGAATTCAAAAATATTGGGGGTTTATTGAACAGCATCATTCTGTCTCATTGAGATCAACAACTTTGTTGATCTCCTGCAGACTGGACCACACACCGAGATGCTCTTCATGCCGCACTGGCTGATCAGGGTTTGCGGGGTGCTTCACAAGCAGTATACCTTCCAAACTCATTGTTGGAGGCATTGGCGAAGCTTCACAATTCTGTGAAGCCTCTGCTACTCCCTCCTTTCAGAATAACAGAAATCATGCCTGCAGATCCTGGTAAGCTGGATGGGTTGGTCGACACAGTGTTGCCTGCACTCGCTGATACCAGTTCTCCAATTGGAAGTGGGGGCGTTTGTTCCCTACGATTATTGGAGAACATATGGCTATCAGCTCATGAGCGGAAGATGTTTCCATGAGCTTGGTAGAGCATGCTGGCCCTGGACAGCTTCTTCTCGTAGAGCCCCATTTTTGCATTTTGAATTTTTTTGACAGAGATTTTGGCAGAGGAACTTCATAGTCCCAATGCAGAAAAAGTAATTGCTTTGTCAAATTACCTAACCCAATTTTCCCAAGCAAAAAAAAAATGCAGCATGTTTTTACAGTATAAGCTTTATGCTATGAATTTTCTAAACTAATTGATTCCCTATGCACAACATCTTCTGGAAGCAAATTCCACTGTCGAATGACCCTTGACACAAATGACCAGAAATACGAGTCCGTACGTGCAAAAATCTCCCTAATCTTCTTAGAGTGGTCACCCCTACCCAAATATGTAGCCATACTCAGCGAACTGAACACTGGCTTTGGACAAGACCCTATTAACATTTCTTTTAGAACATTCATACTGAAGTCATATTTTCTAACTGCTAACCTATCCCACCCCAGTTCTGAGAAAATACCAGTCACACTTTCAGAATGATCATATTTCCCAAAAACATCCCTAGCTGCCCTTCATTGGACCATCTCTATAGAATGAAACAAATCCGCAGTGTGGGGACTCCACACGATGCAGCAGTACTCTAAATGTGGACGAACCAAAGAGTTATATGCTATACATTTGACATTACTTGGACACCCTCTTAAAACCCGTTGACTAAACCGCAACATTTGCATAGCCTTCGAGACCACCTGCTCAATATGAAGTCTCCAAGATAGCTTATTGTTGAACCTTACTCCCAAATACTTGTATGATTCCACAGCAAGTAATAGATTAGACCTGATACTGTAAGGATAAATTAGTGGATTCCTGCTTCGAGAAAGTCTAATGACACAACACTTATCGCTGTTAAGCTGAAGTTGAAATTGTTTACACCATGAATCGACAGTTCTCAAATCCTCCTTAATGATACTACAATCCTTATCAGAGGACACTTCTTTGTAGATTATGGTATCATCTGCAAATACCCTACACTTACTACCAAACTCATCACAAAGATCATTTATAAATATAAGAAATAGTAATGGACCAAGAACACTACCCTGTGGAACCCCTGATGTAACTTCCACCCAGTCTGATGTAGATCCAGCGACAACAACTCGTTGTTTTCTGTTGCTTAAGAAGGACTGAATCCAATTACACACCTGATCTCTAATTCATATCCAGTAATTTTTTGACAATAACCTACTGTGTGGAACTGTATCAAATGCCTTACAGAAATCAAGAAAAAATAAATCAACCTGGCTACCTTTATATAAAATGTTCTGGAGATCATTAACTAAGAGTATAAGCTGTGTCTCACATGAACGCCCTCTAATAAATCCATGTTGGTTCTCAGAAAGAAGATTATTTTCCACTAAGAATGACATTGAATTAGTATATATTATATGTTCAAGCACCTTGCAAACTATTGATGTCAAGGACACTGGTCAGTAATTAGCTACATGGGACTTATCACCAGATTTAAAAATTGGGGTAACATTTGCATTTTTCCACTCATTAGGAACCACACCAAGATCTAAAGACTGTTGGAATATGATTAGCAGATACTGGGCCACCTCATATGCTAGGTTTTTAAGAGGACCGCTAGAATCCCATCAGGACCACAACTTTTATTAACATCTAACTCTGTTAGTTGTTAACTATCCCCAGAAGATTTATAACTATATTCCCAATAGACATTGAAGTTCTAAAAAAATGTGGCGATAAATAATCATCTAATCTAAAAGCATCTCTGTATTGCCTATTCAATCAGTTTGCTTTCCCTTGTGCATCTGAAAGAAGTTCACCTTTTTCATCAAGAAGTGGTGGTATGGATTTCCTGCCTCCCCTAGAGTGCTTGATGTATTTCCAGAAGAGTTTCGGTTCATCGTTTAACCATTCCCCAAGCTTATTGGACCTGAAAGACTTATGTGCATTATAGAGCTCATGTTTTGCCAATGATGGCAAATTGGATCATTTGGATCTTTTTTAGCCCTATTTCTCAGCAAACATTGCTTGCGGAGAGCCCGCCTTACACTATCTGTGTACCAGACTGGTGTAGCACAATCCATAACCAATTTTGTTGGCACAAAAGATAATACCCCTTTATTAAATATTTTATGAAAATTTGACCAGTTTGAATTTACATCATGAGGATCAAAACCAGATTTAAATTTATTAAAGTTATTATGCAAGTGCAATTTAAAACTATCCCTATTACATTTCCTATAAAGATAAATAACTCTCCTTGTCTTTGATAGCTTTTTCACATGTGCATGAATATCACATGTGACTAAATGATGACTACAGAAACTACAACATTGGATACTAAGTATGGAACATTAGTCAATAAAACATCAAGGATTCTACTATTTCTAGTTGGCTTATGCACTAACTGCTCCATAGAATAAGTATTTAAACAGTGTATAAAGGAATATGCTAGCTGACAATCATTACCCATATTTACAGAATACAATTCCCAGTTTATATTTGGGAAATTTACATCACCCCCAAGGATAACGACTGGACTACAGTATTTACGATGAAAAATGTCTAGGGAAGCTCGCAGACTGTGAATATCTGCTATGGAAGAACCCGGCGGTCGATAGAAAGAATATAGAAACACCTTTTTACCCCAACTGGTACCAAAAGTACCGAGTTTCCCAGAAGCTACACAAAGTACAGGGTGACGCAAAAACCCCCAAAAACGAAAAACGCTGCAATATCGTCTCAATATTGTGACGACCCAGTTCTGCTCCTTTTGGGAGTAGAACTAAAATCCCATGTCGTCTGCTAGGCACTTGCAAATTAAGTGCCAGGCAGACGACAAAATGGCCAGCAAGGGTCCCTGTCCTCCCCTAGGTGGAGCAGCCAGGGGGTGATATATATGGCGGCGGCCATTGTATCTGGACAGTGGAAGTGAAACCCTTGATGTGTGAAGATAGGTGTATGCTCTCATCATTCAGCAGGTGGCCAAGATGGCCACCATTCATCTCTTTGTTGCCTTTGTGTAAGGAGGTCATTAACCTCTTCTCCTGGCAGGGATTAGCCAGGAGAATCATCTATTTGCATCTCTTTGTTGGCTCTCTGCTGGTAGAATTTACCAGCAGATATTGCCTGTTTATTCAGTGAGTGTTTTGATCATTTATTTTGATTATTTATTTTTTCATTTATTTCTTTCGTCCGTCGACTTGCGGCGAGGGACAGGACCCCCAACCGGCACTACCCGTGGCATGGACGGGTACAAGAGGAGGGCTGGCCAGCGCTTCGACCCATCCCAAGGAGGTCAAGCGACGGTAAGTTGGTTCAGGGTTTGCCGTAGGAATTGTAGCGACCAAGTCGGGTCGTTACAATTGGTGGAGGCGCCGGGTAGCGCTACCACCAGCCTCTCTTGTGCGGTCGGTAAGACCGGAGTCGTGTGGTGCCGGTAGGGCGTGGACATTTGTCCACGGAACTACGGCCGATCACGGCTTAGGGCATAGTAGTCCGGTGAAGGACCGTGGGACACGGACGGTTGTCCGTGATACCGCGGTGGTCACCGGGGAAAGCCCTAGGTTATCCGTAAGTAGGACGGTGGGCACGGTGGTTGACCGTGCAGGACCGTCCGAACGCGGGATAACGGTCATTTTCACCGTCAGTATACCGGTAGCACGGTGATTTACCGTGCAGAACCGGTAGACCCCGGTGAAAAGGGTAACTTTACCGTAGCTTGTCCGGTAGACAGGTAGTACACCGTAGGGCACGGACTTTTGTCCGTGGAACTATGGCGGAAACCCGTCTACGGCCAGGTTTACCGGTGATATACCGTGGGACACGGACTTTTGTCCGTGATACCGTGGTAAAACCGGGTTACGGTCAAGTTTTACCATAAGTAGACGGTGGATTACGGACTTTTGTCCGTGAATCACCGTTCGAACACGGTAGGAAGACAGTTTCACCGTTAGTGGACGGTAGATTACGGACCGTTGTCCGTGTATCTCCGTTCTAGGACGGTGAAAGGGCTTTTTACCGTGAATAGACGGTGAATAACGGACGGTTGTTCGTATATCACCGGTCGAAAACGGTAAGAAGGGACTCCACCGTAAATCTAACCGTGGGACACGGACTTTTGTTCGTGAAACTGCGGTAGGTTACGGTTCTACCGATAATCGTCGGTGTTTTGCGGACTTTGGTCCGTAAATTCACCGTATTTTGCGGTAGAGTTTCTTCCGACAAGTGGTGGCAAGTTTTGCTCGTGTTCGCACGGACGGAATCGGCCAAGACCCTGGTTTCCCGATGTCTGGTCGGGGAAGCAGTTTGTTGGAAGAGTTGGAGTTGCGTTCCCGCACCTTCGGCCGTGGTAGGCGGCCGGAGGGGCAGCACCCTGTTGGGGGTGCTGTTGGCGGGAACGTACCCGGTGACTCCACGGAGGAAGGTGTCGTAGAGATTGTCTTTACGGACCAGCCTCCGGCTGGAGACTTTGTGACGGTGCGGTCGCACCGTCGTGGCACTGTCTCCGGTGGAGCACCGGCAGACGGTGGTGATGGAGGGTTACCGACCCCAACTGGGACAGGCGTACGGCCTATAACCGGCCTGTTAACCTCCACCGCCTCCCGTCCGGTTGGACGTGGAGGTAATCCCTTACCGGGAGAGGTGGTAGGGACCCCGGAGCCATCCTCGGTGAACACGACGTCATGGTTGGCGTCGATGACTGAGGAGGAGCTCCGTGAGGTTGCCAGGGGGATTGATGAACTGCGGTGGCAGGGTCATCTTTCCCCAGGGATCGGGCGGCTCCATCGGTCGCAACCTCGGTTCACACCATCGCCCGTGCACCGGGGAGGTGCACGGAGAGAGGCGCCGCCGGCTCCGGCCGGACGGATGCCTCTAGGAGGGGGAACTCGGACCGCTCCTGCGGGAGGTGGTCGGGGAGTTCCTCCGCCCGTTCAGCGACCGCGGGTCCACTTGGTGGATCCCGTGGATGCTGAATCCGATGCTGAGACTTCGGGGAACCGGGGCAGGGCACCACGGCGGGTAAGTACCGTGCCGTGGACGCCTGCACCGGCTGTCCCGTTGGAGATCCAGGCGTTTGGGTTTTTTAACCCGGTTCACTCATTCATCCGGTATGATGGACGAGAGGACATTACGCCTTTTCTCCGGCAGTTCGAAGCCAAAGCTCGGGCTCAGCGCTGGATGGATGAGGCCAGGTGCAGTTTCTTTACGTACCTGCTCGATGGTCCGGCTGAGGAACATTACGCCTGTTTGGTGGAGTTCAATCCGAACCTAACCTGGCCGGAGTTGAGGCAGGCTTTGCTTCACCGCTTTGGGACCAAGAATCAGGCTCAGGCCTGTTTTGACCGTTTCGAAGCCATGAAGCAAGGGCCTGCGGAATCACTCCAGGCGTTCTACTGGCGCTTTGTTGAGCTAGCGGAACGAGTTTCTCCTGGTGAGGATGAGTCTTGTCGACTCCTCCGATATAAGAAGAAACTGCAGCCGGAGATTCTCAGAGCTCTCTGGGGATCGAAAGCTGCGACGGTCAGGGACTTTACCACCGAGGCAATGTTGGTCGAGGCCGACATGCTTACGGCGGGAGCATTACCTGCCCGTACCTTGTCGGTACCAGGGGCCCAGGCTACGGTCAAGGCCTCTGGTGCTGTGGCAAAGCCCAAGAGCTCTGCTACGTCTACTTCTACCTCTTCGGGTGCGAAGGCAGCGGCACCGTCCAAATCGGACGGAGCTACTGCCAAGACCAGAGGGCAGAAGGGAAGAAAGACGAAGCGGCAGAGCCAGGGTGGAAATAAGTCCACAGCAGCCCCGTCAGGTTCCAGCCAAACGGCTGGAGGTGGAGGTCCTACTCAAAGGCAACCAGGTCCATGCTTTCGGTGTAACCAGATGGGTCACCTTAGGAAGGACTGTCCAAAGGCTGTTGCCCAAGATCAGGTTGCTCGAGTACCACCGGGCGAAAGCCCAGTGGTGCAGTACCTGCCGGGTCTAGCACCCGTGGTACTGCAGGGCCGGGATTATCTGTCCACCGTAATCGATGGACAGATGTTTTATCTACCTGTTGCCAGAAACGAGGGCCCGCCCTCGTTAAACCGGCACCGGTCCCTGCAGAACTGAGCTGCAGTCGACCGGTAATGCTACAAAACTCAGGGGTGCCTCTGGCTAGGTCTGCGGACCCAGAAATTACCCAGTGGGTATTTCAGGAGCCAAGCCCCACACTGGAAGCTGCACTTGCCCGGCTGGAGAGCTGGGTGGCACCTTTCTTCCCTGATGAGGGGGAGGAAGGTCCGAACGGTACGGGCATTACGAGGGCTTCGAGCGTTGGTGCGCCCATGCTGTCGCCCAGGCCTGGTGGGTCTCCTGGTGTGGAGACTGGAAGCCAGGCCCCTGAGCATCCGGTACGACTGTCCCCTGGGGACAGAAGGACGGATGAGGCTCAGAGAAGTAATGTCGGGCAACGACGGTTGCCCATTCCTGAATTACAGAGCCGTGCTTACTTGCATGGGGCACCGCGTGTTCTGGTGTCGATAAATGGTTGGCTGGTTGAGTCGATCGTCGACATCAGGGCCGAAGTATCGGTCATGAGCATGTCGGTGGCACGGGAGATGGAGTTACCGGTGCAGGAGGTTAGCATCCCCTCATTCCTGACGGGCATGAGCGGGTACTCCATCCAGATAGAAGGAGTCATGTACGTGGACATGTCAATCCACGGGCGGTCCATACATACCCATCTTCTCCTCATTGAGGGCGAAGGGGAAGCCGTAATAGGTGTTGACCTGGCTTCCCGGTTTGGGTTAATGTTGGACGTCGTGAGCCGGAAAGTTTATTTCCGGGAAGACATCTGGAATGCACATAAAGATGCTCTTCATGCCGCACTGGCCATTCAGGCTTTGCAGGGTACTTCGGTACAACTTCCGAACTCGGTGGTGGAGGCGTTGGCGAGGCTTTACGATTGTGTGGAGCCGGTGCTACTCCCTCTTTTCGGGTTCCCGGAAGGTATGCCTGCGGAGCCTAAAAAGGTGGATGGGTGGGTTGACATTGTGTCACCCACGCTTGCCGAGATCAGTTCTCCAATTAGGAGCGGGGAAGTTTGTTCCCTGCGACTGTTGCAGAACGTATGGTTATCAGCTCATGAGCGGAAGGCAGTTTTCGTAAGCTTGATAGAGCATGCTGGCCCTGGACAGCTGCTTCTCGTTGAGCCCCATCGTAAAGCCTTAGGTGGCCGTGGTCTGTTGGCAGTGGCAGGAATTGCCGAAGCCACAGAGGAAGGCTCTTACGACATTTGGCTTGAGAACGTCGCCGACGTACCCATTGCCCTGGAGACAGGGGAGGGTGTGGCAACAGCTCAAGCTGTGGAGGCAGCCCTAGTGGTGGGACTGGACGATCCATCTAAGTTGAGAGGGGGAGACCCCACTCATGGAGATGGACGACCAGGGGGCTTCCGCCTAAGTTGAGAGGGGCAACCAAGAAAGGTCGCCGGATTCTCAATGCGGAAGTTAGACCCACTCTCAAAGAGTGCCTTAAAATCGGACCTAGTCTGAAGCCTGAGGAGGCGGCACAGCTTCGGGAGTTCCTGCTGGAACGCCGTGATCATTTTGCGTTCGATTATACAGAGCTGGGGGAAACCCCGCTCGTCGAACACACTATTGATACCGGTGGGTTACCTCCGGTGCGTGAAGGTTTGCGAAGAACCGCTCCGGCGGCTCGTGCAATCGAGAGAGAAGAGGTAGCGAAGATGTTGGATGCAGGGGTAATCCAACCTTCGCATAGTCCCTACGCGAGCCCTATCTTGCTTGTTCGCAAGAAGGATGGTGGCTTTCGTTTTTGTGTGGACTATCGGCGACTGAATGCCCAAACTAAGGCGGATCAGTACCCGTTACCTCGCATCGATGATGCCCTCGATTCACTTGCTGGAGCGAAGTATTTCGCAACCCTAGACCTTGCTAGTGGGTACTGGCAGGTCAAGATGGCGGAGCAAGACATTGAGAAGACAGCATTCATTTGCTCTCAAGGTCTGTTTGAGTTCCGAAAAATGCCTTTCGGACTCTGCAATGCTCCTGCCACTATGCAAAGAGCGTTAGACCTCTTGTTGGCGGGACACAAGTGGGAGAGCTGCTTTTTGTACCTAGACAATAATATCGTCTTTGGGAGCACCTTTGAGCAGTTTCTCGAACGCTTGAGTACTGTCCTGAGACTGTTCCGAGGGGCGGAGCTGAAACTCCAGCCGAAGAAATGTTTCTTCGGTTTTAACAAAGTCAAATATCTCGGTCACATTGTGAGTGCCGAGGGAGTTGCTCCGGACCCGGGACTCGTAAGAGCAGTCGAAGAGTTCGATGTCCCTACAACGGTGACCGCCGTCCGAAGTTTTCTTGGACTGGCCGGCTACTACCGTAGGTTCATCAAGGACTTTGCCAAGATCGCAAGACCACTGCATGATCTGACCAGGAAGGATGCGTCCTTTGACTGGTCGGAACAGTGTGGTCTAGCTTTCGAACGGTTAAAGGCATTTTTAACCGAAGCACCGGTGCTCACCATGTACGATCCACGTGGTGAGGTTTTAATTCACACCGATGCTAGTGGGTACGGTCTAGGTGTCGTAGTATACCAGAAGTTACCTGAGGACAAGGCTCCTCGGGTTCTGGCCTACGCTAGCCGTCTCATGAAAGGACCGGAAACACGGTATAGTGTCACCGAGCAGGAATGCTTGGCGATCATGTTTGCCGTGGGTAAATTCCGACCTTACATCTTTAACCGGGACTTTGTGATCGTAACAGATCACCATGCGCTCTGTCATTTGCAGACTGCCAAAAACCTGCAAGGCAGGTTGGGGCGTTGGCAAATGCAGTTGCAGGAGTACCGGTATAAGATTCAGTTCAAGAAGGGGAAACTTCACGAGGATGCTGACTGTCTGAGTCTTTATCCGGTGAATCAAGTTGTTGATCCTTCTTTGCCTGAACACGTCGAAGCCGACGTGGGTGAGGTGATTTACCGGATCCGGTCTGAGGTGGATTGGGTAATGGAGCAGGCCAACGACAGTTGGTGCTCCAAGGTGAGGCGTGAGCTCTCCACCGACCCCGACTCGAACTTAAGGTTCAAGTTCGTGGTGGCAGACAAACTGTTGTATGCCATCAAATCCATTCAGGATCGTACCAGAACTGTGTTGGTTGTGCCGAGGTCGTGTCAAGCCTTCTGCTTGCGGAAGTTGCACGATAGCTCCGAAGCTGGTCACTTCGGAGTGTACAAGACCTACCAACGTATGCGTACTCGTTTCTACTGGTTAGGTATGAAACGTGACACGGTGGAGTATGTTAAGTCGTGCATAGTGTGTCAGAGAGTACGACAGTTCGCAAGAGCTCAAGGATTCTTGCAACCCATAGTTCCTGAGTACCCGGTTCATGCCTGGGGAATGGACTTCGTTGGGCCTTTTCCCGCGTCCGTGGGTGGAGTCACTTATGTACTGATTATGGTGGATTACTTCACCCGGTATGGCGTGGCAAAGGCAGTACGAAGGGCTACGGCCGCTTGTGTTGTCAAGTTTCTGAAAGATGGGATCTTGTCGGTGTATGGCACACCGACTACTCTCATCTCGGATCGTGGATCCCAGTTCTGTAGCAAGATTTTGCAAAAGCACTTCACGACGGCGTACCATCCGCAAGCTAATGGGCTTACGGAGCGTACGAACAAGACCGTGATGGAAACCATCAAGCGTTACCTTGATCCCCTCAAGGACCAACGTGACTGGTGGGAGAATTTGTGGCCCGCCGTGTGGGCCTACAACACTGCGGTGCAGGAGAGCACAGAAGTGTCTTCATACCAATTGTTGTTTGGTCGTGAGCCTAGGTTGGGGATTGACAATCTGCTTCCTAACGGTCCGGTCCATGACTTGCCAGACCAGCAAGCCGTGGAGGAGCGTGCTCGTCAAAATTTGGCGGCCGCTCAAGAAAGACAAAAGAGTTGGTATGACGCCGGCCGGGTGGAGCCACTCCGATACCAGCCTGGTAATAAGGTCTGGATAAGGGACATGGCTGGGAAGCTCGGTCAAGCCAAGAAGTGGAATTTCGCTTACAAGGCTGAACTGGGTACGGTGGTCCGGCAGGTTTCCGACCTGGTCTACGAGATAGAATTCGTAGATGGGTATGGTCGGAAGGTGCGGGACCGGTTTCATGTGGATAACTTGAAGCCGTACATTCCCACATGTGGGGTTCGTGAGGAAGATGGCCTAGGTGGCTCTGAAACCTCATCGAACTCTGAAGGGTCCAGTGATGCTGAGTCTGGGTCAGCTGGAAGTGAGAGGAGGGATGATGTCTCTCCAGGACCTTCTGGCCAGCCTAGATTGGTGGTGGAGTCAACTGACTCTGAGGCAGAGGAAGCCCCTCGGCCCCGGTATTACCTCCGTCCGAGGAAACCCAGGGCTTTTGAGGTTCTGCAAGCTTCCTCTGGAGCTCCAATAGGCACCAGGGTGGTGCAGGGACTTTGGAAGTCCCTGTCCTGGTGGGAGAGAGCGGGTCATTCCCTGCTTTGGGATGATGACCTGAATTGGGGAAATAAGGATTGGGAGCGCAGTGACCCCTGGACTGGGCGCCGCCTGTCTGTCACGGACAGATGGCGGTTGTCCCGGGGAAGCTGGGTGGAGAAATCCACAATTCCCAACTGCAAACTCAAAGAGGAGTCTGCAGAGGTTATTTCTCCTAAAGATCTCTCTCCTGAGTCTTTCCATAGAGATTCAGGCCGTGTATTTGCTCCTATAGTGGCAGACGACGGTAGAATCTCTATGGTAACAGCAATGGAGGCGGCTATTGGTGTTTTAGCCGCCAAACCGCCGCTGTTAGCCGTTTCGCCAGTGAAATTAGCGGCTAAACGCCATCTTGTTTTGAAATTGAAGCAAAAACGGATGTTTGCCACTATTTTTAAGAAAAAACGTATATTTCACCGACGAAACGGCAAAGATCCAGGATTATTGGATGCTGGAAAAAGCAAAGTAAGTCCCCAAAGGGGAATTTCCTTTTTCTGCCCTTCGGCAGTATTTTTGTATTGCTTTTGGGTGTGTCAAGCGGTCATTCACCGCTTGAACACGTGGTTTTGGTGGAGGCGTCAACGTGACAATTTTGACGGTGATGCTACCACTGATGGGGCCGTGCATAACACGGTGTTTCGCCGCCCGAATGCCGTGGAACTTGGTGGTGACCAAGTTCTACGGAGTTTGGACGGTGAAAAGGTGTTTTTGCACGGTTCTGTCCGTGAAACCACCGTGGAGAACGGTTTCGACCGTGATCCACGGTGTTCTAACGGACGGAAAGTGGTTTTGCACGGTAGTGTTCCGTGTAAACCATGCCCCAAGCGACCTGAATTGTCGGTGCCAGGTTTGGACGGTCCAAACAACGGTTTGGCCGATTCCGACCATGCAAATCCCGTGAAGGACGGTTTTTACCGTGGGTCACGGGATATGCACGGTGGAAACGGGATTTCCTACGGTGATGTACCGTGGAAATCACCGCCCAAGATGCCGAACGTAAAATTACGGATGTTGGACCAGCCGAAAATGTTTTTGGCCGGTTCCGACCGTGCAAGTACCGCTGGGGATGGCTTTGGCCGTGGACCGCGGTGCCTGCCCGGCCGGAAAACATTTTTTCGCGGATTTGGTCCGTGGAAAATGTTTCCTGCCGTAATAGATCAAATTCTTACCGTATTTTTTGGTCTTTTTCAGGTAGCCACGGCAGAGAAGGAAGAAACTGGCGGGAGTGGCAGCGGTTCCTCCTCCCTCAGCTCTTTGCATCCGGGTGATGCCGAGCTGTTGGGGTCAGATGCCGCTTGCTCCCCGGATTCTTTGGGTCAGGCCATAGCTGACTTGGCCGACGGCGGACCTTTGGGTCTGCTATTGGTTGAGGACGCTGTGGTGACCCAGCCGTCCCCTCGGACCCCTCTATACTATGGGTCTGTTTGGGGACAGTTGACACCGCCTCCCACCGTGGGTTCTCCGAGGGCGACCATTAAGTTGGGAGCCATGGAGATCCCGGCGGTTGGTGAGCCGGTGCGGGCCAGCACGCCCGTCGAAGAGGTGGCCACCGGTTTGGCGGCTACCTCCTTGGCGAAGTGTGATCCTCCGGCGGACCAAAGCCGGCTAGAATTGGCTAGCCTGGCTGAGGGAAGCAGGGATGCCTCCTTGGGAGGAACCTTGGTCATAGACACGGAGGCGGAGATGGACACCATGGAAGATGATGTGGTGCCCGTCTCCAGGCGGTGGAGAGGCCAACGGATCCTCTCTTCAGAGGACTCTTCGGAGTCTGAAGGGAGCGGATCAGGCTCCCTGGGTAAACGGTCTGTGACCGGATCCCAGGAGGGTACTCCAGCCCGGATGGGCAGTCCAATTCCGGTTGACCCTGTTGGGGAGATGGAAGCGGTCTGCCTAGAAAGGCAGGATGAAGCCGCAAAGTACCAGACGGCGTCAGGTGGTTTCCTGGCATCCGACGGGAAACGCTACTTCGTTGGTGAGTACCCTACCCAGCAGTTCCGTAAGGACGGTTCAAAAACCAAGAAAAAGTCCGGAGCTGCTAGGTACACTGCCAGGATGAAAGCCCTGGCAGAGAGTTAGGCACAGTTGGAGAGGACGAAGGCTGCCTTGGCAAAGTTTACGCCGGCAGTGGGTCTTCTCCCTGTGTCGCCAGCTCATCCTGAGGAAGCTGCTGGTGCTGCCTGGCCTGTTGGTCAGCCTCCGGTTTCGGGACCAACCGAAGCGGAGGCTGGCTGCTCAGGCTGGCAGTCTGCAACTCCCAAGAGGGACACAAGAGCGGAAAAGAAGGCCAATCAGCCCTCTCCTCCCGCTCCAAGGAAAAGCACTCGTGCCAGTGGTGGTGGTGGTCAGGGACAGAAACGTCCCCACCCCTTCACCCCACCTTTGGCCAGTAATCCGGTGGGAAAGAAGGCTAAGACCTCTCGTGGAGGTCTGGCCGGCTTTTCCAAAGGAAAGTGGAGCCAGGAGGACCGCTTGCGGTACCACCAGGCACAAGTGGCCAGATGTGCTGCCCTTGTCTTGCGGGACAAGAAGGCTGCACGCCGTGGGGAGTTTGAGCTCCAGGCCTCTCAGTTTCCGCCCCTGCGGGAAGCTAATGCCAGGAATCCGCTCAGTACAGGGGAACCTCCCGTCGGAGTTGGTGCCACTCCTATTGCGAGTGCCACCACGGCTGCTGGCCAACAGCGTATCGCCCAGAGGGGGGCGATACAAGCTGCCAAGGCACCTCACCAAGGTGCGGCAGTTAAACCTGTTGGAGGCAAGGGTCAGCCGACCCTTGCCACGGAGAAGAGAAATCTTCCCCGGGACGGAAAGGGACGCTTCGTGGCGACACGAGCATCCTCGACCGTCAGTTCGGCTACGGGAGCTAGTTCAAAGACTAGTACAGCTTCGGCTAGAACGTCTGCGACTAGTAAGTCCGGTCAATCGAAGGGGGCTAACCACCCTCCTAAGACTGACCGGCCCGGTAAGTCTGTGAGCTTCGGTGCGTCCAGCTCCCAGCCCGGTCAACCTTCTTCTCATGA
Source organism: Brachycybe producta (assembly GCA_036925085.1). Classification (NCBI taxonomy): domain Eukaryota; kingdom Metazoa; phylum Arthropoda; class Diplopoda; order Playtdesmida; family Andrognathidae; genus Brachycybe; species Brachycybe producta. The sequence continues at coordinate 4,086,835 of JAUPFP010000019.1, forward strand.
GAAAAAAAGAAAAAGAAGAAGAAAAAGAAGGGCAAGAAGGCCCATAATGAGAAGAAGGGAGGTCCGAAAGCTTCCACCCGTGGGTCCCAGGGGACTGGTGGTGGTGGAAGTATCAGGACAGAGGAGGAGGAGTCCCGACACGGTGCGGCCGTGTCGGCCGGGAGCCAACCGCACCATACCCGTCAAAGTAAGACGGCGCGGATGGATGATAGGTCAATGCGAGACGTTGTTCTCGGTATACCTTCATCCTCCCCGAAGGTGGTGGCGGGTACCGAACTTATCAGTCCGGTCGGTGGGAACTCTCCACCGGGTCAGCTCACCGTTACCTAGCGGTGAGGGCAGCCCGGCGGGGAAAAATGACGTTCCCGCCAAACGTGGTCCCGTGCCTTCCGTAGGAAGGACACCCTTCTCTCCGGGTCTCGATGACGGGGTCTTTGCGGCCCTAGGACCGGAAGAAAGAGCCAAGTCTCCTGAGCCCGAGGGCGAGGGTCGACGCTTTGGTGCAGAGCCTCCGTATTCAGAAGGAGAGGTCTTTCTGAATAACCGGCTTGGTCTGTGGCAGGACCAGCCGGGAATGGAGGGTACCAATACCACGGATGCTATCATCTGGGGGAGCCACTCCCAGTTCCGTGGACGCTGTCGTTGCCGTCATTTGCCATGCGATATGTGCTGGCATTTGGCAGTACGGACTATCCGGTGTTGCTGGTCGTCAACCCGGTAAGGAGATGCTTTGCTGTTCTAGACGTGGTGGGGACAGGAGCTGGTCTCGTACGTATAGCCCAGCTCGCGGCCCCATACGTCAAGCGTCTCCTTGGCTGCGACTTGGAAGGAATGGTGGGGGAATTTGTAACCCACCCTCTACGAGGTAGCGTGGCCGATCCCGCGGCCGCCCTCGTAGACCTTCTGACAAGTCGGACTCTTCGTCAGAGTCCGCAGCTTGACACTCTTGCCGTTGAAGCTTTTCGACAGCAAGAGGCGTTTAGACTCAGGGGGACTGATTTCGATGTCGGTCTCGGGTGGAGAAACACCCGGATGTGTTCGTGGTGGATACGTCGGTGGATGTCGGAGTGGATGGTGGCTCCGATGAATCCACCACCGAAGAAATCAGTCTGAAACTGAGTGGGGGTCATGGGTGCAATCCTTGCTGGCTCGACCGACCTGATCCCGGGGCGGATCAGGGAAGTTGAGAGGATTGTGACGACCCAGTTCTGCTCCTTTTGGGAGTAGAACTAAAATCCCATGTCGTCTGCTAGGCACTTGCAAATTAAGTGCCAGGCAGACGACAAAATGGCCAGCTAGGGTCCCTGTCCTCCCCCAGGTGGAGCAGCCTGGGGGTGATATATATGGCGGCGGCCATTGTATCTGGACAGTGGAAGTGAAACCCTTGATGTGTGAATATGAATGTATGCTCTCATCATTCAGCAGGTGGCCAAGATGGCCACCATTCATCTCTTTGTTGCCTTTGTGTAAGGAGGTCATTAACCTCTTCTCCTGGCAGGGATTAGCCAGGAGAATCATCTATTTGCATCTTTTTGTTGGCTCTCTGCTGGTAGAATTTACCAGCAGATATTGCCTGTTCATTCAGTGAGTGTTTTGATCATTTATTCCTATTGAATAAATTATATATCTTATTATTTTCACTCTCTCCTACCACTGTGTCCGTGTCCATTATTATTATATATTCTTTAATAATACATTGTGGTTAAGTTACCGCGAGGAGGGTGGGGGTTTACCGGTGGGGTGCACCGGTACTTCACCGTCCTGTGTCCGGCGTGTTTTTCATCTTGTCGGCCGGTGCTTCGCGTGCGGTTCCGCGGTAGGATCCATCGGGGATCTACCGTGGGTTCCTCATCTTGTTCGGCGGTCTTTCGTCCGCCGACTTGCGGCGAGGGACAGGACCTCCAACCGGCGCTACCCGTGGCACGGACGGGTACAAGAGGAGGGCTGGCCAGCGCTTTGACCCGTCCCAAGGAGGTCAAGCGACGGTAAGTTGGTTCAGGGTTTGCCGTAGGAATTGTAGCGATCAAGTCGGGTCGTTACAATATACATATATATATATATGCATATTATATATATATATATATATATATATATATATATATATATATATATATATATATTTGTGGATCGTTTGTTTTTATTTTGGATTGGCAAGAAACTTTGTCAACCTTCTGTACTAACGTACAGAGGTTTGACCCAGTTACATCAGCTGATGATGCCAATATCCTGTCTTGGGTCACCTTTTGGGTCTTGGGTCTCTTTCTCTCCCAGTCCCTCCCCTTAATACAAAAAGATCATACTGATAAGCAGTAGCATTAAGCAGTAGCATAATATAACTTCAATTATAACACCACTTGGTGATGTCTGTACTGACAAACAGGTTATTGCAAGCACACTTAACGATTATTTCCAAAGTGTCATTCATGCTAATGATGGCAATGAGGAACCACAACTTGGCACCTTATCTCATGTCATGCCTGATATAATCATAAACTCTACTGGATTACAAAATTTGCTTTGTAATCTAGATGTTAATAAATCAGCTGGTCCAGATGAAATCTCAAAAAGATTGCTAAAGGAGCTGGTAACAGAAGTTAGCCCTTTTTTAAGTAAACTTTTCCAAGATTCCCTTGATAGTGGTATACTGCCTATTGCATGGAGGCAAGTAAATATCTGCCCAATTCTTAAAACAGGAGATAAAAATTGTCCAAAGAACTATAGACCCATTTCTCTGACCTCCATTGTTTGTAAAACTCTCGAGCATATAATTTATTCTAATACAATCAAGCATTTAAAAAACCATAAATTAATTCATGAAAACCAGCATGGTTTTCGAAAAGGCAGATCATGTGATACCCAGCTAGCACTATTCATCCAAGACGTACAATCTGGCTTGGATAGTAAGGGCGAATTTGACTTGGTATTTTTAGATTTTGCAAAAGCATTTGATACAGTGAAGCATTCACTACTAATTAAAAGAATGATGACTTTTAACTTAAATAAACAAGTAATTTCGTGGACATCATCATTCTTATCAAGCAGACAACAGCGAGTCCAAATTGATGGTGCTGTGTCAGACTGGGCTAAAGTAACATCTGGTGGACCTCAGGGTAGCATTCTTGGACCACTGCTTTTTCTTCTGTTCATAAACGATCTGGCAGACAGATGCAACAGTACAATGCATTTGTTTGCAGATAATGCTGTTGTTTACAGGAGGATTAGAGATAATGAGGATAGTGAAGTCCTCCAAAGAGATCTAGACAGTGTTGAAGAGTGGTGCTCTGAGTGGCATTTACAACTGAATAAGAGTAAATGCAATGTTATGCGAGTTTCCCGAAAGCGAGAATCGTTCATGGCAGATTACACAATGGGAGATGTTCAGGTAACCCATGTTGATACCATCAAATATCTTGGCTTAACCTTGTCCAAAGACATGCTTTGGAAAAATCATATAACCAAAACAGTTGCCAAAGCTAACCAAAGGCTGCGGTTTGTCCAACGCACGCTTAAACATTGTAAAGAAAATGTAAAGAAGTGTAACAACCCGACTGGGCCGTTACAATGACCCCGGCAAATTCCGCTGAACTTACCTCTGTCGAACCTCTTTGGGACAGGACCCAAGCGCAGGCCAGCCCTCCTCTTGTACCCGTCTGTGTCCACGGGTAGCGCCGGACAGAGGTTCCCACGCCGCAAGTCGACGGACGAGTGGCCGCCGAACAAGACATAGAATCCACGGTAAATCCCCGATAGATCTTACCGTGGACAAACCGCGCGCGAAGCACCGGCCGGCATGCCGGAAAACATGACGGACAGGACGGTGTGGGTGACGGTGACACTCCCCACCGGAACCCCCACCCTCCCCACGGTAACTTCCCCAATATTGTATAATCAATAAAGACACAGACACAGATGTGAGTGAAAATAAATAGATGATAATTTATTCAAGGTAATAACTGTGAATAAACACTAAAAACACTCACTATAAGAGATGCAGTAATAGATGAAAAATCCCCTGGCTACTCCAGCCAGGAGAAAAGGTGCAACACACCCACACAGCAACAAAGCACTTGATGACTGGTGGCCATCTTGGCCACCTGTTGAAGAGCACTTAACAACACATGCATTCAGCATTAAGGGTCTCACTACACTGCCCAGATACAATGGCCGCCACCATATATATCACCCCCAGGCTGCTCCACCTGGGGGAGGACAGTGACCCTTGCTGGCCATTTTGTCGTCTGCCTGGCACCTAATTTACAGGTGCCTAGCAGACGACAATGGGATTTTAGTTCTGCACCCAAAAGAAGCAAAACTGGGTCTGGTCTGGTCTTTACCCTAGTTAGACCTATCTTAGAATATTGTTCCCCAATTTGGAACCCATTTAGAAATAATCTAAAACAAGAAATAGAAATGGTGCAGCGTAGGGCTTCAAGATTTGTAAATGGACGGTATGCGTATACTGACAGTGTATCGTCTATGCTCCAAGAGCTAGAATGGGAATCATTAGCAGGCCGAAGAAATGAGCAAAGCCTCACTCTTCTGGGACGTTTGCTGTCTTGTAATAACATTACCTTGCTTAATGGTTTACTAACTAGAAATCCTCGTAAAGGTAGATTTGGGCATTTAAAAACTTTCAAAGAATTAATGGCTAGGACTGATGCATATTTTTTGGCTTTTCTTCCTAATGTTATTAGACTATGGAATTCTCTTCCTGTGTAGGACGATTTCAATTTCATGATGATGTCTTATCTTTAAATAATGACAATCAGTCGTGATTGGGAGCAATCCCTCCCTGCCACATGGCTTTCAAGCTGATTGCATGTGTATTTAATTAAATTGAATGGGGTTGTATTTTTTTTGGAATATTGGTTTTTAATTAGAATGAATCATTTTTCTATATTTTGTTGACCACTGGTCAATCACTTTGATTGGCCAGTTTGGTTTTTGATTTCGATTTTACCCTATCAGAGAATACTGAGAAATTGTTCTCAGTATCCTCTTTTTGGGTATAAAAGGCCGTGTATTTTTGTGTAAATCAGAGATTCTGTAAACAGTGAATCTATGTCCAATTTGGCATAGATTCCAGTGGATATAATTGTAAATAAATGAATGGTATGCTTTAAAATTGCCAAGTCTTATTCTTTATACTTATTGGAGAGAACGAAAGTTCTAACAACGTCTTCATCTCGAATTACCAATCCGGGTGAAAACCCGGATCAATACTTCTAGATGCAAATTCAAGGGAAAGCATGATCAACTAGCTTTTAACGGGTGAAAGCCCGAGGGGTAGCAGACAGCTAAAAGATCCATTTTTTCTGGAAAAGTTCAACAATGAAGAACTTGTGAGGAATAGGAAAAGGGATTAATTTGTTCCCTTCCTCCCGAACCAGGATAAAATAAGCAGCTTCGCCAACCGCTTTTTGGTATATTTTATCTACCACAAGGTGGTTCGTTACAATATACATAAGTACAAGTAATGAGTTTATATATGTCCTTACTCTCCTATTAATTATTAGTTTTATTATATTAATATAAATTAATAAATTATTAATGTTAAATTTTTCATAGAAAAATTAATTTTGAAAAAAAATAATATAAATTAGATATTTAAGTTCCTGAGATAACTCATCATCATCATCATCATTTCCTGTACCTTATCCCGCGAGCAGCAGGGTCGGCCTTGCTGGTTCTAACTCTCCACTCGTTTCGATTTTGCACCAAGCCCCCAGTGACCCCACATGCCACCATATCCCGTTTTACTACCACATCCCAGGTTTGCTTGGGTCTTCCTCTACCCCGTTTTATTCCCAGGTCTAAGTTCATTGCCTGTCTCAGCAGCCCATCTTCTCTACTCCTGAGGACATGCCCAAACCACCGCAGCCTATTTTCCTGCATCTTTTCTACTATATTTGTTACCCCTACACTACCCCTAATAAAATCATTTCTGATCCTATCCCTTCTGGTCACCCCACTCATAAACCTTAGCATTCTCATCTCAGCTACCTGCATTCTATCCTCATGCACCTTCTTGATTGCCCAACATTCTGACCCATACAACATAGCTGGTCTGACTACTGTTCTATAAAACTTTCCCTTCAATTTTATAGGTAACTTCCTGTCACATAAAACCCCACTAGCCTGCCTCCACCTATGCCAACCTGCTTTTATCCGGTTTGTGATGTCTAAGTCTAAGCTCCCATCATCTTGCAGCACAGATCCTAAATATTTGAAGTCATGCACCTGCTGCATTAAACTGTCCCCAAGTCTAATCCCCTCATTCAACTGTTCTTTCCCATCCCACTGAAATTTCATGTACTCCGTTTTTGCCCTACTTATTTTCAACCCCTTTGATTCCAAGGCATTCCTAGTCTCCTCTAACCTTATCTCGAGTTCCAATTTGGATTCCCCAACTAAGACTATGTCATCTGCAAACAGCATACACCAGGGGACCTCCTGCCTCACCCCTGCCAGTAACTCATCCAGGACCAAAATAAATAGATATGGACTAAGTGCTGAGCCCTGGTGCACACCAATCCTAACACGAAAACTGTCAGAGAACCCCCAGGCAGTCTTAACGCTTGTCCGTGCATTCCTATACATGTCCCTCACCATATCTATATAACTCTCAGCCACCCCCTTCTTCTGTAAGACCTCCCACAATAACGTCCGTGGTACTCTGTCATAGGCTTTCTCTAGATCTATAAATACCATGTGTAACTCTTTCTTGGCAGCCCGAAACTTCTCAATAACTTGCCTTACGGCAAAAATAGGGTGCATTGTGGATTTTCCTGGCATAAACCCAAACTGACTTCCCCCAATTGCAGTTTTACCCCGTAGTCGAGCTTCAATTACTCTCTCCCAAAGCTTCATCGTATGACTCATCAATTTAATACCTCTATAGTTCCCACATTCCTGAACATCACCCTTCCCTTTGAAAATAGGCACTAACCAGCTGTCCCGCCATGCACCTGGCATTCTATCCCCCATAGCCAATCTATTGAATAACTTTGTGAGCCAGGAAATGGCAACATTCCCCAAGACCTTCCACACCTCTACTGGTATCCCATCTGGCCCTAAAGCCTTCCCTAGCTTCATTTTTCGCAATGCCTGAACAATTTCCTCAGCCCTAACCTGCTCCACTTCTTCTCTATGATTATTTCTTCCAGTGAAAGGCTCCTGCTCTACCCCCTCATTCATAAGCTTACTAAAATATTCTCCCCACCTGTTCCGTACTGGCTCCCTACCCCACAATACTTTGCCCCCATTATCCTTAACACTCACCACCTTTTCAATATCTCTGCCTTTATTCTCCCGAGCCCTAGCTATTCTATATACTGCCATTTCTCCTGCTCTGGTACCTAACTTGGCGTACATGTCTGCATATTTCTTATGCTTTGCTAAGGCTACCTGCTGTTTGGCCTCTATCTTGGCACGCTTGTATTCTATCTGGGCCTCCCTGCTTCCATCGTGCCACCAAGTCTTGAAAGCATCTTTCTTCCTTTTAACTGCCCTCTGTACCTCCTCATCCCACCACCAAGTTTCTCGGTCTAATCGAGACCCCCCTACTCGTACTGTCCCTAGTACCTCGTTTCCACAATCACGGATCTGTTGTGCTACCCTTGTCCACAGCTCTCCTGCAGTGCCATCCAAATCCCATGCTATCTTACCTGCCATTTTCTTAAACTCTTCCGCCTTGTCTGGTAATGCCCACCACCTAATTGCTGTCTCTCCTCTATGTCTGACCACCTGTTTTCCACCCCTAGGTTTTAGGTCTAACACTACTAGCCTATGTTGTCCCGCTAAGTTTTCACTCGGTATCACTTTACAATCCTTGCACTCGTTTCTATCCTCACTCCGAATCATGAAGAGATCAATCTGGGATTCTCCTGCCCTGCTCTTAAAAGTAATCAAATGTTCCTCTCGCTTCTGGAATAGTGTGTTTGCTAAAATTAACTTATGTGCCACTGCTGCCTCCAGGATACTCTCCCCTGCTTTATTTCGCTCTCCATAGCCCCACCCACCATGTACCTCTTCATACCCTTCCCTACCTCTACCTACATGTCCGTTAAAGTCCCCACCAATTATGACCCGTTCCTTCCTACTCAGGCCCAACATTAGGTCATCAAACTGTTCCCAGAATGCTAGCTTCCTGGCTGTATCTAATCCAACCTGGGGGCCATATGCACTAACTACATTTATAACAATGCCACCCCAAACTACCTTTACTACTAACAGCCTACTATTTATCCGCCTAACCTCAACCACACTATGTCTGAGTTCCTGATCTAGGACAATTCCCACTCCATTTCTACCCTCCTCACTACTTGCATAAATTAATTTATACCCATCCCCAATGTCCCTGGATTTATCCCCTTTCCATCTTGTCTCCTGCAGACATGCAACATTTACCCTCCTAGCCTTTAGAACACTAGATAACTCCCTAGTCTTCCCTGTCAAACTCCCTATATTCCAGGTGCCAAACCTAAGTTTAGTACCTCCCCTTCTACCACTACTTCCAAGACCTCCTTGTTGTTGATGCTGGACTCGCTTCTTTAGCCCCACCCGTCCACTGTGGGGTAGCCCTTGCCAATTTGTCACAGCCACCGGGCGTTGCAGCTGCGCGTCGCTTATGGCGGGGGACGCCCTAGCCATATTCGGAATACTATTTCGAACCAACATCATATGTTTTGAGATGTTTTGAGATTTCCTGAGATAACTATAAAATATAAATGTTAAGTTAATAATGTTACATCGTCAAAACTCGGAGAGAAGAGTGTCCTTCCTACGGAAGGCAAGGGACCACGTTTGGTCGGATGCCTAGATATGGGCGTCACTGAATCCTTCGTAGTGTCCATCTCTGCCTTCTTGTCAATGACAAGGGTGCCTCCCAAAGATGTATCCAAGCTAGCCAGCTTTGGTTCACTGGAGCATCAAGTTTCGCCATTGAGGTGGCCTCCACACCGGTGGCCACCTCTCCAATGGGCTTACTCGAGCCCACCAGCTCCCCAAACGTAGGAATTACCATGGCTTCCAACTGAATGGTCACCCTCAAATGGATCCAAAATAAAGTGGAGTCTGTGGGGCTGCCTGAGCCACCACAGTATCCCCTGCCAACAGTAGACCCAACGGTCCACCGTCGGCCAGGTCCGCTATGGCCACAGACCAAAATTTATGAAACATCATCAAACAATGGTAGAACAGTAAGCCCCACTGTATACTACCATCAACCAACATTCAAAACTGTTTCTCACTTCTGTACCATGGACAAAGTTCACTCCCAGGAGTGTCAACAGTTTTCATGGTCTTTCGACCGTGCAAGAGGCCTGGATAATGCTACCCGGCGCCTCCACCAATTGTAACAACCCGACTGGGCTCCGTTACAATACCTGGCAAAACTACTACGTCTTACCACTCTCCTGACTTTCTTGGGGGCCGGGATCACAGCCTTAGCTGCCCTCTTGCTTCGTCTGTGTCCCCGGGTGACGCTGCCAGAGAGTCGTGCTCCTCAACGATAGACGGTCACTTGCTGCCGAACAAGACAAGGAACCCACAGTAGATCCCAGTTGGATCCTGCCATGGTACCACATGCAAAGTACCGGCCAACATGACAGAAAACAGGATGGTGGTGAACGGTGAAACTCTCACCAGATCTCCAACCCTCTCCATGGTAACTTCCCAAAAAAATAGTGACACGTGACACCAGTGTAGTTGATAATAAAATAAATATAATTTATTCATAGATAAACACTTACTTAAAAAACCCAAACACAGCAAATTAAGAACAACAAAAGGATGTTGCCAATGGCGGCCATCTTGGACACCATTTAAAAAGACGAAAACACATCCTCACTCCTTCAGGGTTTAACTACACTGTCCCTCCTTAATGGTTGCCTTGCTATCAAGTACCCCCAGGCTGCTTCACCTGGGGGTTGACAGGGACCCTACCTGGAGTTCATGTCATCCGCCGGGCTGCCTACTATAGCAGCCTAGCAGACAAAATCATGATTCAGTCTTGCTCCTCCTAATTAAAGTATCAAAACTGGGTCGTTACAGACTTTCAAATGTTAGCCTTTCAAACATTAGACTTTCAAATGTTAGAATTTCAAATGTTAGAATTTCAAATGTTAGACTTTAGTTGAATGTTTAATGTTTGAAAGTCTAATGTTTGAAAAAACATTAGAGTTTCAAACATTAAACATTCAAACATTAGACTTTCAAACAGACTTTCAAACAATAGACTTTCATACTTTCTACTTTCAAACTTTTGACTTTCAAATTTTCGTCTTTAAAACTTTCAACTTTCAAACTTTTGGCTTTCAAACTTTTGATTTTGAAACTTTTGACTTTCAAACTTTTGACTTTTAAATGTTAGACTTTCAGACATTACTTTCAAATGTTAGACTTTCAAACTTTAGACTATCAAACTTTAGACTATCAAACTTTAGACTATCAAACTTTAGACTATCAAACTTTAGACTATGAAACTTTAGACTATCAAACTTTAGACTATCAAACTTTAGACTATCAAACTTTAGACTATCAAACTTTAGACTTTTAAACTTTAGACTTTTAAACTTTAGACTTTCAAATGTTATACTTTCAAATGTTATACTTTCAAATGTTGTACTTTCAAATGTTACACTTTCAATGACTCACGTTTTTAAAAAGGTAACAACGTAAACAACTGCAAATTAAAAGATTATAAAAACCACTCGTGTGGATTTTTAATACGATGGGCAAGAAAAGTACTTTAGAAGGTCAACAGAAAAAGTGAATCTGGGTCAATTGGTACCTAATCGTACTGATTGGCCCAGAAGCTACACACAATCAGGGTGATACAAAAGTATTGAACCCAAACATAATAAATGGCGCAAAATTAATTTAGAATTAAATGCTGCCAAAGGCCTGAATTGTCTCACTCCTACCTACTACGCGTGAAGTACTCCTATTTCACAATAAACTTAAAAAAAACCTCTCTCAAAATACAAATTAATTAAACCCAGGGTGAGGTTTCACAAATACAATCGAAAATGTATAAAAATCAAAAATACCATTATTGCTTTGAAGAAATAGTTTGATTAAACTTCACAGGTTTCAATAAAAACAATTCTAGAAATGAAACAAATTAATTCATGCGAGACTAGAAATACAAAAATAATTGCACTACTGGTCTGGCGACAATTTTTTTCCAGACGTTTCTGAATTTACTTGTTGCCAGCATTTGGTGACTCAGGGCTCATTTAGGCTCAGTTGGTGCAGGGTCAGGACAGCGATTGCGGGTCGAGGTGTCAAGGTTTCTTCTTGATTTTTACAGAGGTCTTTGGTGGTGAAGGACATAGAGATGATGAATCTACGGCTCTACGGCGATGCTTCCATCCAAGCCTCCTGGATCTCACTTGCCGTCATATTACTTTCGAGATTGAAAAACCCACCGGTAGTGGTGCTTTCATTCGGGAAATGAAGTACTCATATAACTCATCTTCTGAGTCCATGCTTTTCCTTTTTTGGCTAGGAACCTTTTTTGTTGTTTGCTTTGAAGTCGAAGGCCTGTCATTGATGCCGAAACCACGTTCTGATGCAGCAATGACAGAATCTTCCTTCTTAGCCTCGCCATCTTCTTTAGTTTCCCCTTTTCTGTCTTCTTTCACCCCAATAGGTATACAAAGTCTATGAAGTTTTCGCTTAAAGAGTCATTGGCAGAAAAGCGTGGCATCTTTTTTGCAGAAATAAACTTTTTATCACTTGCCAAATTAAAAATCCACGAAACTTTTTTTCAAAACTTTTGTTGACATCCACCAATAGTGAGTACTGATTCAAAAGCAGCATCGCCCAGCAACATCGTCCTTATTCTCACTTCCATCAGTCTTGGACTCAGCTTCACTGGTCCCTACGAAGTTCAAAGAGCCTCTAAGGCCATCTTCCTCCCAAACTCCACATGTGAGAATGTACGGCTTCAGGTTATCAATGAGAAACCGGTCCCGCACTTTTCGAACATACCCATTTACGAATTCTACCTCGTAGGCCAGGTTGGAAATCAGCCGGACCAATGTACCCAGTTCAGCCTTGTACGCAAAGTTCCACTTATTGGCTTGGCCGAGCTTACCAGCCATATCCCTCATCCAGATCATGCTCCTCCGTGGCTTGCTGGTCACGCAAGTGGCAAACCTGAAAATTAGGAAGGAGGTTATCAATCTCCATCCTAGGCTCACGACCAAACAACAATTGGTACAAAGACACTTCTGTGCTCTCCTGCATTGCAGTGTTGTATGCCCACATGGCAGGCCGTAATTTATCCCACCAATCGCGTCGTTCCTTGAGGGGATAAAGGAAACACTTGATGGTTACCAGTATGGTTTTGTTTGTACGTTCCGTAAGCCCATTAGCTTGCGGATGGTATGCCATCGTGAAGTGCTGTGCTATCTTATAGCGCTCCCGAACAGAACTGGAAACCACAATCCAAGATGAGAGTTGTCGATGTGCCATACACCAACAGGATCTCATTCTTCAGAAACTTGACAACACAAGCGGCCGTAGCTCTTCATACTGCCTTCGCCAAGTCACACCGGGTGAAGTAGTCCATCATGATCATAACATAGGTGACTCCACCCATGGTTGCAGGAAACGGCCCAATGAAGTCCATTTCCCAGGCAAGAACTGGGTACTCTGGAACAATCAATTGCAAGAATCCTTAAGCTCTTGCAACTGTCGTACTCTCTGACACACTAAGCATGACTTAAAATACTCCACCGTGTCACGTTTCATACCTAACCAGTAGAAACGAGTACGTAACCTTTGGTATGCCTTGTACATTCCGAAGTAACCAGCTTCGGAGCTATTGTGTAACTTTCGCAAGCAGAAGGCTTAACATAACCTCGACAAAAACAACACAGTTCTTGTGCAATCCTGAATGGATTTGATGGCATACAGCAAGCATTTTGCCACCACAAACTTGAACCTTAAGTTTGAATCAGGGTCGGTGTGGAGCTCATTCCTCACCTTGGAGCATCATTGGCCTGCTCCATAGCCCAATCCACCTCGGAATAGATACGGTAAATTACCTCACCCACGTCTGCCTAGACGCTTTCAGGAAAAGAAGGATCTTCAACTTCACTTACCGGATACTGACTCAAACAGTCAGCATCCTCATGAAGTTTCACCTTCTTGCACTGAATCTTATATCGGTACTCTTGCAACTGCATTTGCCAATGTTCCAACCTGCCTTGCAGGTTTTTGGCAGTCTGCAAATGACAGAGCACATGGTGATCATCATGATCACAAAGTCCCAGTTAAAGATGTAAGGTCAAAACTTACCGATGGCAAACATTATTGCCAAGCATTCCTGCTCGGTGACAGAAATCCGTGTCTCCGGTCCCTTCATGAGATGGCTAGCATAAGCCAGAACACGAGGAGCCTTGTTCTCATTTAACTTCTGATATGCTACGACACCTAGAACGTACCCACTCGCATCGGTGTGAAATGATAATTGACCTTATCAAACCTGAAGAAACACTTCTTTGGCTGGAGTTTCAGCTCCACCCCTCGTAGCATTCCAAGGACAGTGGACAGCCTTTCGAGAAACTGCTCAAAGGTGTTCCCAAAGACGACAATGTCACCCAGGTACACCAAGCAGCTCTCCCACTTATGTCCTGCTAGCAAGAGGTCTAACACTTTTTGCATAGTGGCCAGAGCATTGCAGAGTCCGAAAGGCATTTTCCGAAACTCAAAAAGACCTTGAGAGCATATGAATGCTGTCTTCTCAATGTCCTGCTCTGCCATCCTGACCTGCCAGTACCCACTAGCAAGGTCCAGGGTTGCAAAATACTTCGCTCCGGCAAGCAAATCGAGGGCATCATCGATGCGAGGTAACAGATACTGGTCCGCCTTGGTTTGGGCATTCAGTCTCCAGTGTCCCACCATCCAGTCCCACCACATTGGCTGCCTCCACAGCTTGAGCTGTTGCGACACCCTCCCCTGTTTCCAGGGTGATGGGAACATCAGCAAAGTTCTCAAGCCAGATCTCGTAAGTGCCTTGGTATGTGGCCTCGGCAATACCTACCACCATGACCTTCCAAGGCTTTCCGATGAGGCTCTATGAGAAGCAGCTGTCCAGGGCCAGCATGCTCTGTCAGACTCATGGGAACCACTTTCTTCTCATGAGCTGATAGCCATACATTCTCCATTCCAGGGTCTGCAGGCATCCCTTTCAGGTATCCCAAAAGGTGGGAGAAACAGAGGTGCTCCAGAATTGTGAAGCTTCGCCAATGCCTCCAACGAAGTACCCTGTAAAGCCTGATTGGTGATTGCTTCATGATGAGCATCCAGATGTGTGGTCCAGATGTCTTCCCGGAAGTAAATCTTCCGGAAAAAATTTGAGGTTCCAATCGTCTAGGGCCGAACAAAGAGAGAAAAGAACGCCGATAAGTTGTCTCCAATCAAGGTACCAGCTTGGAACAGCTCTACCGAAGCAAATGATGCCAAGGGAAGTCTCCCCTTCGAACAGCTGGGTTATGGTGGACCAGCCAATGGTAAAAGGGTACGTTCATTAGCATAATGGACCACTTACTTTGCCAGGGGAGATGGAGAAGGTCTCCATTGCTTCTAAAATTGTAGATCTGAGGAGAGAAGCTCATCTGCCAGCGGTGAGCAATCGCGCTTGATCCTAGAAGGAAAAGTTCAACAATGAGAGGCCCAGGAACCCTAGACACCAGGAAGCTGTCATCAGGAGTCATCCTCAACAGGAATCAAGGACAGAGTCAAGGGATCCACCAAGGAGGTTCGAAATGGCCCGAATCCAGCCGCTTCATTATCCGCATGTACCTGGACAGGCCATTTAGGGACAAGGTGAAACCGAAAGAAGGAGTGTGACTGGACCAGTCATAGGAGTAATCCCAAAGGTCTCACTGCTGCCACCCCTCAACAATGGCCCAAGGAGCGTCTGGAAATGTCAGATGGCAAACTATCGAACCGACAGCAATTTCAGCTCCTGAGGAATGGGTTATTTTTTTCTGTCGCTGGTGAGGAGAAATGTCTTTCATTATTTATGCTTCTTCAATAGCGGCAAAGGGATAATGGAAAGATCGACTCCATTGGGGCAGGACCGGCCCTGGACCGCAGTCATCATACAGGTTTTGGACCACTGGCCCGTCATTGTCTTTCACAACAATGCTGAGCCTGGAATGCTTAATCTCGTTTATCCACAGCCTTGGGAAAAATCCCTCAGCCAGATCTTCGAGGTGGTCATCTCATCAGTGATGGCAACGTTAATACCTAGTGGCAGGGGCCACCAGAACATCGTCCATCAGCGACTGAAGGAGCAAGACGGGAATGCACATCTGGCCGCCCAGCAGCTAGATTTTATGGAGTCGTTGGTATTGGGAGCTATCCCGAGATTGCAAGTCGTCCCTTTAAGGATGCTGGAAGACTGAAATGGGCGGACCAAGGGGGGCACTTGGAACCAGATCAGTAGGAAGGACCAGGACTGAAAATGGATTGACATGGACCAGTTCCAACCCACGCCGAAGAAACCAGAGGAACGAGGCAGCAAAGCGGCATATGTTTGATTAGTATTCTAATTATTGTTTTTTTTTGGGGGGGGGATTAAAATTTATTTTTAATTTTTTGTGTAATGGGAATTTTTTTTGGGGTAAAAATTAGTTTTTAAATAAAGTTTTTTTTTAATTATCGGGTTTTGAACTGTTTTTTTTTGCGGGTGAAAATTAATTTCCTGTACTATGTTTTTTTTGCTAAGTCAAGCTTTCTTTAGGGGTTAAAGAAATGTTTTTGTTCTGTAGTGTTTTATAGTCAATTTTAAAAGGGTTTTTAATTGTTTTAGGAGATTATTGTTTATTTTAAAATGCTCTGGGTGTGTTCTAGTCTAACCAAATTTAATAAGAAATTCAGGGAAAAGATTGACTTTGTGAGTTTGGAGATTTTCAATGGGAAAAATCGGTTCTAAATCAATTTGCGGTGATACAAACCCGTGATAATTTATGCTATTTTAAGATCTTTAAGAAAACTCGAAAGTTGAATTCTGGATATCGACACACGTCCTGACATCTGGTGGTGGCTTTTCGAGCACCACTTTTTAAGAGAGTGTCTATTTTTACTATAGAAATCCTATGAAGATGGAAATTACTCTCGTAGAGTTTCTAAAATCAGCGGCCAGATAGCAGCACAATTTGTGATATCGAAACATGAATTATGGATATCGAAAATTCAATTTTGGATATCGAAATTGAATAAATATGTGCGCCTTTTTAGTTTTTATTTTTGAATTTTGGAGACTGATGAACAAACTGAATTTTGAATATCGAAACCAGAATTCTGGATATCGAAAGTTGAATTCTGGATATCGACACACGTAAGGACATCTGGTGGTGGCTTTTCGAGCACCACTTTTTAAGAGAGTGTCTATTTTTACTATAGAAATCCTATGAAGATGGAAATTACTCTCGTAGAGTTTCCAAAATCGGCGGCCAGATAGCAGCACAATTTGTGATATCGAAACATGAATTATGGATATCGAAACTTGAATTTTGGATATCGACACACAAGTCTCATCATTCTCGGAAATTCGGGAATAAAAAGTAAAACGGCTTGCCATAGCTAATCGATTCACACAAACTTCAAAAAGCCGACAGTAGAGTGAGGGCTCTTACTTTTTAGCACAGAATAAGGATATATACAGAAGGGAAACTCTCGAGCGGCCCCTTTGAAGTTGCTGTGACATAATTTC
Source organism: Brachycybe producta (assembly GCA_036925085.1). Lineage (NCBI taxonomy): Eukaryota > Metazoa > Arthropoda > Diplopoda > Playtdesmida > Andrognathidae > Brachycybe > Brachycybe producta. The sequence goes on from JAUPFP010000019.1 coordinate 4,103,570, forward strand.
ATGACCTTGGACTGAAAGCTTCTCTTATTTTAACCGGTTACTTGATGGCCGCCATTTTGAAATGTATTACTATGTTTGGTTGTTTTGTGTTATTCATTTGATTAAATGGAAACAAATACTTTTTATATGTGAAAAATTTGAAGAAGAAAAAATATTTTGAAGAAAATGAATATCGTTTTGAATAATCAAATTCAAATCGTTTTAATCTTCATCATCATCATCATTTCCTGTACCTTATCCCGCAAGCAGCAGGGTCGGCCTTGCTGGTTCTAACTCTCCACTCGTTCCGATTTTGCATGATAAATGTAATTTTTTTATTCAGATTATTTTTTTAATAAATGTTATTTTTAAATTTCAGTTTTTAATTTCATTTTTAAATTTCAGTTTTTAATTTGATTTCTAAATTTTATTTTTAAATTTTAGTTTTTAATTTTATTTTTAAATTTCTTTTTTTAATTTCAGTTTTTAATTTTATTTTTAAATTTTAGTTTTTAATTTCGTTTTTTAAATTTTAGGTTTGAATTCTATTTTTAAATTTCAGTTTTTAATTTTATTTTTAAATTTTAGTTTTTAATTTCGTTTTTAAATTTTAGGTTTGAATTCTATTTTGAATTTTATTTTTAAATTTTATTTTTAAATTTTAGTTTTTAATTTTGTTTTTAAATTTCAGTTTTAAATTTTAGTTTTTAATTTTATTTTTAAATTTTATTTTTAAATTTCAGTTTTAATTTTATTTTTAAATTTTAGTTTTTAATTTCGTTTTTAAATTTTAGGTTTGAATTCTATTTTTAAGTTTCAGTTTTTAATTTTATTTTTAAATTTCAGTTTTTAATTTCATTTTTAAATTTCGTTTTTAAATTTTAGGTTTGAATTCTATTTTTAAATTTTAGTTTTTAATTTTATTTTTAAATTTCAGTTTTATTATTATGTAAAATAAACACATGGAAAATATTAAACTTTATAAACACAATTTTAATTTAAAATTTTTCAACTTTTATATTTTTACAATTTGCCAACTTTTGAATCATTGCTGTTGCCACAGATCAACACATATCAAAATGTAATACATTTCAAAATGGCGGCAGCTGTGTCACGACATAATAGCGACTAAAATTCTGGGGCGGCGCCGCACATGCGCAGAAAAATTCTGTCACAAGTTAATGGCTCAGTTTTACGAAGCCCCGTAAAGGACATACACAATTAAATAAAGTTAAAAAAAAAAAGATATGGCCACAGTTATGGCACCACTTATGGCGCCGAAAAAAGATATGGTCACTGTTAAGGCCCCACTTATGGCGCCAAAAAAAGATACGGCCGCACTTACGGCCGCACTTAAGGAAAAAGTTGTCAACAAAAATGTAAGCTTGTGATTTCTCACACTAGATGGTGTATAAGGTGATAAACATTGGCTATTTGACTAAATTGACTACTGTGTCACAGTATTTGTGACAGGTTTTGGATTCAGCACAAAAACTTCGTTTGCCAATTAGGAATTGCAGTCCTTCATAAACGGGGGTATTTGTGCTGAACCCAACCGCCTGTGTGGTTATGTGCATACAATATATTTACAAATGAATGCACACAAATTACAGATGATATATTGAAAGAGATAGGAAACAATATTTTCCCCATATTTTTATGAGCGTATTTGGTAAAAAAACAAGACATACATCAGTATCATTGAAGTATGTATTGAAAACAGATTTCATAATTGATAATCAAACGAACTCTAGACAAAATGCATTCGCAAGCTCCATCTTTTTTCTTAAATGTGGCCGTAAGTGCGGCCATATTTTTTTTTTGTTTAACTTTATTTAATTTTGTGCATGTCCTTTACAGGGCTTCGTACAGTTTCCCTTCTGTATATATCCTTATTCTGTGCTCTTTAGTCTCTTTGCTATTAGTTCTTTGTGTATCACGTGGATAAGGGTTAAGCTCTTCATTGTTTTGGTTTTGTTGTTTCATAATTTGCAATTTAGTGCTCAATTTCAAAATGACATATCGTAAAGTAATTATAGACTTCTTCGAGTATAATACACCGCATATTGTTCATATACAGTGCAAAAAAGTTGGGATATTTAGCCGTATCGTCCAGCTGTGTATAGTGGCGTACATTATTGGGTGAGTCATTGGGTTCGTCAGTTTTGGCCTGTACAGAAGGTTTATGAACAGTTGATTTTCGAACTATGATTCTTGAAACTGAGAATTGTTCAAATTTTAAAATAAACTTTTTACAAAGAAAAATTAAAAACAAGTTTAGTCATTCTTAAACCACATGACAAGGGGTCGGTAATCTAACTCGGTATAAAACTGGGTATAAAAGACGGAATTTCCGTCCCTACGGTAGCGTCATATAACCCACCTACGGAATTCCGTCTATTGAATTATGCATCGATTAAAAGGGACGGATGTTTATTAATTAGGTTGAAAGTACATTAAAAGCTACGGATTTTTACTAGCATTAGCCCAGTAATATTTGCAGAGAGCATGCGCATTGCCGTCTTATCGTTTTATGTAGGAAAGTGTGGCAAGTGAAAACTACGGTGCCCCTTATAGGATGTATGAATTACTATCTCAATATATGGACTTAGTATCTCAATATATGGACTTAGTATCTCAATTTATTGACTTAGTATCAGGGTGGCAGTGATTTAAATCACATTGATTTAAATCATGATTTAAATCAAATGATTTTTTTTAAAAAAAATATTCACATTTATTTCAACATTTAAATTCTACAATAAAAATAAAACAGTTCCAGGCATTTTTCTCTATGTTTAGAGATTAATGCATTATTTTTTTGGAAGATATACTTGAGGAAGTAGCCCCAATTGACTGGTGGAAAAATTATTAAAGAGATACATATAAGTAGTAATAGTAATCTATTTAGGAGCCTCAGAGGTAAACTGTGTTGTCACCAAACCTAAATTTTACAGTGGAGTTGTATGAAAGTTTTTCTCTTCATTGATGGAATAGGACTTAACATGGTATACCACCATCTAGTGGCCGATGTCTAAAACCGTCGACTTAACACTGTTTACTGCTGGTAGAACTTGACAAGCTGTTTTATAAAAAAAAAAGAAATTTTACATCTTATGAAGATGTAAAATCGCGGTTTTTTTTAAAAAAGTGACTTAACACAGTTTACCTCTGAAGTACTGATTTACTTTGGGAACAGAAAAGGCTGCAAAGCTCGTGTTTACGTTTAGAAAGTTAAATTAAAAGTGCTTGAAACTTATTATTTTCAAATTTGAATGTTTATTAACATTTTTTTTCTTGTTTTGTAATTATTTTACTAACAACTTAACAATTAACAATGTTATTATTACTCATTTTTGCAAACACCGTCATAAAAAAAATTTAATATTTCACATAAATGAAAAAAAAATCAAAAAAAATCTGATTTAAATAAAAAAAATCGATTTATTTGATTTTTTAAAAAAAAATCAAAAAAATCAGCCACCCTGCTTAGTATCTCTTTATTGACTTAGTATCTCAATTTATTGACTTAGTATCTCAATTTATTGACTTAGTATCTCAATTTATTGACTTAGTATCTCAATTTATTGACTTAGTATCTCAATATATTGTGAGCTTTTGACGTTGACTATTATTTTATCAACTTGATGATGTTTTCTGCAACTCGTTTCTTCTCCTGATCGCACGGTGACCGCACGGAGAAGATTCGAGTTACAAAGGAAGTTGGATGGAGATCGATTGCAATCATCCTTCTGTGCAGGGGTGTAATCTATGCAGAAGGATGGTGGCCATTTCTTTTGGTCGACGCTGATATACATCTTCCATTGTGGTTACCAGAAGAAGCTGTTGTAGCTGCTCCAGGATCTGTATGTCTCATTGCCTTATGGTGTCTCCGGCCTGTTTAGAGAAGTGTTAGTTTCCAAACATAAAGACAATGCAGATTTCCATTATAAACTTCATTCTTGTATGGAAACATTGAAGTTTAGAAGAATGAATTGGTAGTTAAAGGTGCGTCCTCATACCCATGATGTGGTACGGATAAGAATCTACATAATACAACAAAGTTGAGCAAAAGACAAGGACAATGAACAAAGTGGAACATGGTCTTTTTGTACCTTGGACCTGTGTACACCTATGAGGTGTAACCAGGTCCAAGTTACCATGGTCCTAAGAGTATCAATCCGCCACTTTGATATGAGCCAGAAGTTTGAGTCGGAGAGGAGGGAGGGAGAAGCGGGAGTTGTTTACTCCCAGGCTATGGATTTGTTGGGATCGGGAGTTACTGGGCGTTACATACGCCCAACTTTGCTTAGAGTACATCTTCGTACTCCAGCTACATACTCCCGCCAAAGGTGGAAGGGTCAAGTTACGCAAGCAGGAGGACATGGGTGGATGAGCATGCACCTTCTACAGAGGTAGATTTCAAGAGGGCACTGACAAAAGCGTCAGTGTCCCCAACCTTAAGACTAAAAATAAAAAAAACGATGAAAATTAAAACTCGCCAAGGTGGCGAGTACCTATTAAAAATTGGGATACATACGATAAGTGGAGAGAATGTCCTTCATGCATTTACAATGATTTTTTTATTTTTATTATTTTTTTGAATCCACCACCCTGATGGGTGGCGACCACACGAGTACATGTGGATTTTTAACTTACACCCACGTTGGGTGGTTGCATGCTGAGATGTAGCTGTAAAGTGCTTGTAGGGGGTCTGATGGTAGTTGAAGGAGTTGGCTCCGTAGCCAAGGGTGGTATGCTTCCCAGGTGGAGACGATCTATCCATTTTTGACACCCCAGAGACTTTCCAGGAAACTTTGGTGAACGGTGGCGTTGGCAGTGACCATGCGGGCCAGTGGTTGTCTGGTGTGGACACTAGATGGCATCCTTGAGGATGGCGGCCTGGTAGGTAGCGTGGGTTTTCTATACGATCATTCGAGCATTGTTGTACGCTAAATTAAGGGGGACCCCCATGAGGCTGGATGAAGGCTTGTTGAAGGGCCCCAACGGCCAGGGTGATATGCTGCTCCGCAAACTAGTAGATTTCGACGTACATGCCGGAGGTCATTAGAATGGCCATGGAGAGTTGCAGACGGTATGACATCCCCATGACATAGCGTCTTTCCTCCGGTATGTAGAGGTGTGGAAACCCCTCCATCAGGTCGTAGTGACCCAGGTAGTAGGTGTTCACTGGCTTCGTATGTTGCTGCCAGAGTGCTCAGCAGTTATTCAGCAATCTTTCACACCTTGCTTCTTGACAAAGTTGTCGGTATACTGGCAATCTCCTGGTAGAAGAAACGAGTTATGGAAAACATCATAAGTTCGGTAAAATTAGGAGGTTGACGTCAAAAGCTCACACTAAGTATCTGAATGTATTGACTTAGGTTAGGTTAGGTTTGGTCTGGTTAGGTAACTATACCTAACCAAACAATCTCAATATATTGAGATATTAAGTCGATATGTTGAGATACTAAATTAGTATATAGATAGTATTGAGATACTATCTCAATATATTCACTTAGGTTTGGTTAGTTTAGGTGATGTTAGGTTAGGTATAGTTACCTAACCAAACCAAACCTAACATAACTTCAACCTAACCTAAAGTCAATATATTGAGATACCAAGTCAATATATTGAGATACCAAGTCAATATATTGAGATACCAAGTCAATATATTGAGATACCAAGTCAATATATTGAGATACCAAGACAAAATATTGAGATACCAAGACAAAATATTGAGATACCAAGACAAAATATTGAGATACCAAGACAAAATATTGAGATACCAAGACAAAATATTGAGATACCAAGACAAAATATTGAGATACCAAGACAAAATATTGAGATACCAAGTCAAAATATTGAGATACCAAGTCAAAATATTGAGATACCAAGTCAAAATATTGAGATACCAAGTCAAAATATTGAGATACCAAGTCAAAATATTGAGATACCAAGTCAAAATATTGAGATACCAAGTCAAAATATTGAGATACCAAGTCAAAATATTGAGATACCAAGTCAAAATATTGAGATACCAAGTCAAAATATTGAGATACCAAGTCAAAATATTGAGATACCAAGTCAAAATATTGAGATACCAAGTCAAAATATTGAGATACCAAGTCAAAATATTGAGATACCAAGTCAAAATATTGAGATACCAAGTCAAAATATTGAGATACCAAGTCAAAATATTGAGATACCAAGTCAAAATATTGAGATACCAAGTCAAAATATTGAGATACCAAGTCAAAATATTGAGATACCAAGTCAAAATATTGAGATACCAAGTCAAAATATTGAGATACCAAGTCAAAATATTGAGATACCAAGTCAAAATATTGAGATACCAAGTCAAAATATTGAGATACCAAGTCAAAATATTGAGATACCAAGTCAAAATATTGAGATACCAAGTCAAAATATTGAGATACCAAGTCAAAATATTGAGATACCAAGTCAAAATATTGAGATACCAAGTCAAAATATTGAGATACCAAGTCAAAATATTGAGATACCAAGTCAAAATATTGAGATACCAAGTCAAAATATTGAGATACCAAGTCAAAATATTTAGTTAGTATCTATATTGATTTAGGTTAGGTTTGGTAACTATACCTAACCTAACCAAATCTAAGTCAATATACATACGTCAATATATTGAGACCTGCGTGCAAAAACGCCAAATTAATTTTATTTTATTAATTTTAATTTAATTTTGTTAATTTTCGGCGACTTCCTAGGGCCCCTATAGTGAGCGTCTCATCATCAGTTTCTATTGGTGATCAGTAGATGATGCTGCTAACGCAAATCTGCAGTCACTTTCCTATATAAAACGATTAGATGGCAATGCACATGCTCTGCAAATGCGGATGTGTCGGTTATGTCCAATAAGCACCTCTAGTGGCAGTAGACGAAAAAATGGCCCCTAAGAAGTCTGCAGACGAAACTTTAACATTAAACTATGGTAAAATCGCTGCACCGGTAAGTTTTTTTGTTGTTCTCTCGCAAGTTATTCTCTCAATTTTCGTGAATTTTTGAAAAAATAAAGACAAAAGTACATTGTTTCACATACATGCATTAGTTTTTTTTAAATATTCCTCTTTTTTTCCGATGTGTTTTGAACGTTGCATTAAAACTGAAATTTTAACATGGAAACCAATGGCAATTTGGATATGTCGGTAAGTTCTTTTGCTATTTTCTTACAAAAATTACTTGTACAAGTATCGTGAGATTCTAAAGAAATAAATATTAAAGTATGCACTTTTATAATCATTTGTTTAATTAAATATTCCTCCTGTTTGTTTTGTTTTTCATGTGTTATTCAAAAAATTCACTCCAACTATTCATTGTATGGTTCAGAATAAAATATTGAAAACAAACAAACAACGAGTGATATTAAAAAACCAATGTCTGGCTGCGAAACTATGTACTTTTATTTTTATTTTTTTTAAATTTCATGATAATTGTGCAAGTGTTTTGCAAAAAATAAGGAAAAGAACTTAATGACTTATCGAAATCTCCATTGGCTTCCATGTTCGCTTCTATAGCAACGTTCAGAACAGAACTTCGAAAAAAAATCTAAAAAACTAATGCATGGATGTGAAACTACGTACTTTTGTCTTTATTTTTTCAAAAACTCACCAAAATTGTTTTGAGTAAGTTGCAAGAAAATGCTTAACTGATTTTTCCAAAGAGTTTTCTGTTAAAGTTTCGTCTGCTAACTTTTTAGGAGGGGCCATTTTTCCTCCTACTGCCACTAGAAGTGCTTATATATAAAGTTTTCCTTGTTTGTGTGTTTATAAGTTTGTAAGTGTTGTCTCAAAGCTTACTAACATGTTCCTATTTCCTAAAAATTTCTTAAAACTCAAGGTTAACTGTGTTAATGTCTCTGACTACCAACCTTGAGGTCGGTAGTTCTAATCCTGCTGGTGTCAATTCACTATTTAAAAACTAGCTGAGTTACCTGGCATTGCCCAGGGAAAAATATGAAGGTACCCCTGCCACCGCGTTCTTTTTTCTTGAATATGAATTATGCATACCTTTTATTTTAATGAGTACATAGATAATAGATTTGAAAGTGTCACATCCACTATATAGACATTTGTCGTAAACCCATTTGTCTTATAACTATTTGCCCTAAATGACACGTGCCCTAAATGACACTCCCTAAATCCATTTGCTCTAAAACCATTTGCAATAAAGAGACATTTGCCTTAAAACCATTTATCCTAAAAGGACATTTCCACTAAAAACACTTTCCATAAAGGTACTGTGAGCTTTATGGCAACCTCATGAATATTTACCAATTGATTATACTTGTTTTCTATAGCTCGTCTCTTCTCTTGATCGTGCGGTGACCGCACGGAGAAGATTCGAACCATTGAAGTAGTCGGATGGTAATGGATTGTAGTCATCCTTCTGTGTAGGGGTGTAATCTGCTCAGAAGGATGGTGACCATTTCTTCTGGCCGCCATTTATTTACATCTTTCTCTTGGTTGGAAGATGTTGTTGCTCCTTCGGGATCTCTATGCCTCTTTGCCCTATGGTGTCTCCGGCTTGTCTAGAGAATGGTTAGTTTCAAAACAGGTAGACAACACAGTTTCATATTGTAAACACTATTCATTCTTGCACAGAAACAGTAATATTACAATAATGAATAGTTCAATTAAAGGTGCGTTCTTGGGCCCATGATGTGATATGGATATAAGAATCGGCGTAGTACAAAAAGTTCAGCAATAGTGGACGAAGAAAAGAGAAACATGGTCTTTTTATACCTTGGACCTGTACACCTGCGAGGTGTAACCAGGTCCAAGTGACCATGGTCCTAAGAGTATCAATCTGCCACTTGAATATATATTAGAGAAGGAGGGATTAACGAGCATGAGCTGTTTACCCCCTGGCTATGGTTTTGTTGGGATTACAAGTTACTGGTTGTGTCACAACCCAGTTTTGCTCCTTTGATTAGGAGGAGCAAGACTGCATCCTGATGTCATCTGCTAGGCTGCTATAGTAGGCAGCCCGGCAGATGACATAAACTCCAGGTAGGGTCACTGTCAACCCCCAGGTGAAGCAGCCTGGCGGGTACTAAATGGCAAGTCAGTCATTAAGGAGGGACAGTGTAGTAAGACCATGAAACTGAAGAGGATGTCTTTGCTGCTGGTGGCCATCTTGGCCAACAGCCTGGCCCAACCAGTCTGTGCTTTATTTGCTGTGCAGTTTATTGTAATTGAGTAAGTGTTAATGCATAATAAACATTTTATATTTATCATTTTATAAACCTAAACTGTGGTCTCGTGTCTTTTCTTCGGGGAAGTATCCGAGGGGAGGGGGGTTTCCGGCGATAAAGTCCTCCCTACTCACCACCATCCTGTACCGTCTTGGTTCGGCTTATCGGCCGGTACTTCGTGCACCGGTTTCACAGGAAACCCTCTCTGGGATTCACCCTGGGTTCTCGCCATTGTCGTCGGCTTAGTGGTTGGTGTTTCTCGGCGGGGCAGACTCTGGCTGGCTGGTGCCACCCGGACACGATGTGCAAGAGGGCAGCTAAGGCTGCGATCCGGCCCCCGACGGAGTCTGGATTTTGTAAGACGGGGAATTGTAACGAGCCTAGTCGGGTTACAATTGGTCGATGCACCGGGTAGCTTTACCCAGCAATCTTGCATGGTCGAAAGACCGTGAAAACTGTTGCACACAGTGGTGAGACAGTTTGGACCGTTGGTTGCTGGTAGTATATTGTGGGGCACGGACTTTTGTTCGTGGGACTACGGTAGAAACCGGTTTACGGTCGGGGTTTACCGTTGTTAAACCAGTAGCACAGTAGTTGACTGTCCAGGACCGGTTGAACACGGTAAATGGTCACTTTACCATAGATGCACCATGGATTATGGACTTTGGTTTGTGTATCTGCGGTCAATATCGGTAAATTTTATTCCAACCGTAAGGTGACCGTGGGACATGGATGGTTGTCCGTGAAACTACGGTTGGTTACGGTTCTACCGTTGGTTCGTACCGTTGTTTGTTTCATGGACTTTGGTCTGTGAATTCACTGAATTACACGGTAGATTCCCATGCCCTACAATTGGTGGCTGTTTCTTACCGTGTTCGCACGGTATGGTGCGCCCATGCTGTTGCCCAGGCCTGGTAGGTCTCCTGCAGTGAAGACAAGTACCCAGACCCCCGAGCATCCGGTACGACCGTCCTTTGTGGACAGGAAGACAGACGAGGCTCTGAAAAGCAGTGTCGGGCAATGACGGTGGGGGGCAGTCGGGCATACTTGTGTGGGCACCACATGTTCTTGTGTTGATGAATGTCTTGTTGAGATGATCGTTGACACCGGTGCCGAGGCATCGGTATTAAGCATGTCGGTGGCACAAGAGATGGAGTTACCGGTGCAAGAGGTTAACCTCCCCTCATGCCTCTGCGGGATGAGCGGGTACTCCATCGTGGTAGGAGTCATGTATGTGGACATGTCAATCCATGGGCGGTCCATCCGAACCCATCTCCTGGTTGAGGGAGGAGGAGCCATTATAGATGTTGACCTGGCTTCTCAGTTTGGGCTTCTTGTGGATATCGTAAGCCAGAAGGTTTACTTCCGGGAAGACATCTGGAATGCACGTCCAGATGCTCTTCATGCCGCCCTGGCCGATCAGGCTTTGCAGGGTACTTTGCAAGAAGTACAATGACCGAACTTGTTGTTGGAGGCGTTGGTGAAGCTTCACAATGATGTGGAGCCTTTCTCCCCTCGGGATACCAGAATTAATGCTTGCAGATTCTGAAAAGGTGGATGGGTGGGTCGACATTGTCACCTGCACTCTCAGACCAGTTCTGCAATTAGCAGTGGGGACGTTTGTTTCCTGCTACTGTTGAAGAACATATGGCTACCAGCTCACGCACGGAAGGTAGTTTCTGTGAGCTTGGTAGAGCATGCTGACCCTGGACAGCTCCTTCTCATAGAGCCACATTGTAAAGCTTTAGGTGGCCGTGGTCTGTTGGCAGTGGCAGAAATTGCCGAAGCCACAGACATAGGCACTTACGATATATGGTTCGAGAACGTCGCTGATGTGCCCATTGCCCTGGAAACGGGATGGTGTCACAACAGCTCAAGCTGTGGAGGCAGCCATTGTAGTGGGACTGGACGGTCCATCTAAGTTGAGAGGAGACCCCACTCAATGAGATGGCTGGACCGGGGGCTTCCAATGAAGTTGAGAGGGGTGACTGGTAAAGGTCGCCGGGTCCTCAACATGGAAATGAAACCCACTCTCGATGAGTGTCTGAAGATTGGACCCAATATTAAGCCTGAATAGACCAGACAGCTTTGAGAGTTCCTACTGGAACGCCGTGATCATTTCGCGTTCGATTATACAGAGCTGGGGAACCCCGCTCATCGAACATACAATTGATACCGGTGGGTTACCCCACGGTGCGTGAGGGATTGCGACCATGCACAGCACGTGCAATCGAGAGAAGAGGTAGCGAAGATGTTGGGTGCAGGGGTAATCCAACCTTTGCATAGTCCGTAAGCAAGCCCTATTTTACTTGTTCGCAAGAAAGATGGTGGCTTTTGTTTTTGTGTGGACTACCGGAAACTGAACACCCAAACCAAGTCGGACCAGTATCCGTTACCTCGCATCAATGATGCCATTGATTCGCTTGCCGGAGCGAAGTATTGTGCAACCCCTGGACCTTGTTAGTGGTTACTGGCAAAAAAATGCATTCGGACTCTGCAATGCTCCAGCCACTATGCAAAAAGTGGTAGACCTCTTGTTAGCAGGACATAAGTGGGAGAGCTGCTTGGCATACCTGGACGATATTATCATCTTTGGGAGTACCTTCGAGCAGTTTCTTGAAAGACTATCCACTGTCCTTGGACAAGGTCAAATATCTTAGTCACAATGTTGGTGCCTAGGGAGTTGATCCAGATCCGGGTCTCGTGAGAGCAGTCGAAGAGTTCGATATCTCTACAACGGTGACCGCTGTCTGAAGTTTTTTCTTACTGGCCAGCTACTACCTTTGGTTCATCAAGGACTTCGCTAAGGCCACTGCATGATCTGACCAGGAAGTCATGAAGGGACTGGAGACACGGCATTCTGTCACCGAGCAGGAATGCTTGGCGCTAATGTTTGCTGTGGGTTAACCGGGACTTTGTGTTCGTAACTGATCACCATGTGCTTTGTCATTTGCAGACAGCCAAGAACCTGCAAGGCAGGTTTTGGCGTTAGCACATGCAGTTGCAAGAGTACTGGTATAATCAGTTTAAGAATGGGAAACTTCATGAGGATGCTGACTGTTTCAGTCGGTTTCACGGTAAATGAAGTTGAAGATCCTTCTTTACCTAAACACGTCGATTCAGACATTGGTGATGTAATTTACCGGATCCGTTTTGATTTGGATTGGGTTATGAGCTCTTCAACGACCCTAACTCGAACTTATGGTGGTTCACGTTTGTGGTGGCAAACAAGCTGTTGTATGCCATGAAATCCATACAGGATCGCACGAGAACTGTGTTGGTTGTGCTGAGGTTGTGCTGAGGTTGTGTCAAGCCTTCGGCTTGCAGAAGGATATGCTGACAGTGTAACTAAAATGCTTTCAAAGCTTGGTTGGGATAGTTTACTTGCAAGACGTTCAGATTTTAGTTTTAATATCTTTAATCGAATGCTAGAATAGAAGGCTCTTGCCTAAACCTACTTCAAGTAAACTTTGCAGGTCATTAGATTTGGGTAGGGGTGACCACTAACAAAGTTGGCGGGATTTTTGCACGAACAGATTCTTATTACTTGCTAACAAAACAACAGTTCCGATGCTGCTAGATTTGGCTTTTGCCTCCAGATGGTTCCCCATCCTTACGGGTCCATCAGCCACCATTTCTGTTTTTATGGGGCAGGTGGCTTCGATAAACACCCACATGGTCTTCATGGATCTCTCTATCATTTTCTGTCAGATTTCTTGTATTAGCTTATGTTATGGAACTGTGTAAGACTTCTACTTACGTGGACTAGCTCGGTCTACAAAGTCAAGCTTGGTCCCTAGAACTGAAGCGCTCTACCATGGTAGCTTTCAATTCTGGCTAGGTCATATCTGGAGTCTGCTCTGCACAAAGACCATAATATTCTTCTGCTGGGCCATCCATCAAGCTAGTGAAATAGCTACACCTGGCATCATCAGTCCCCCGCTGGGCTCGAGCTTTTGCCTCAAATCTTCTCAAAATACAGCATGGTATCTTCCAGGCTTTCATACTTTGGAAAGGCATGTACTGGGTTGTAATGCCCTAATGCCTAAAATTCACCCTGGGCTGGCTGCCATGGAACAACACTTACACTGACCCGGCTCCTGCCTCAGCAAATGGCTCGTACTCGTTTATATCTAACTCTGGGATGTCCAGACAAACCCGCAACAATTGACTTGCATCAGGGGTCAGTTGCCCTGATCCCCAGTCAGTTATGGGGTCACCCTCACCAAGGACTAAGACTACTGTATGAACTGCAGTCTGATGTACTGTAAAGAAAGTGTAAAAGAGGTCTGTTATTTTACTCTTTTCAGACCACTTAATAGACTATTCTTTGCTAATTTAGAGTTCTTTCCGAGCTAGTCTAATACACAAAATAGAAAAAAGGTTACACTGGCATACACATAAATACATGTATTTTTATGCTAGATGAACTTTTGTGGAAATCCTTAGCAAACTGTATAACTGAGCAAAGCATTGTCCTTGAACTTTTTCTAGTGCCAGAGAACAGAGCATTTTAGATGGAATTTTGACTAGACACCTCCGTATAAATAGACAATAGGTAGCCAATGCTTACGAAAAAAGTAAAAACTATGACTGATGCATGTCCGTTGCCTTCCAAATGTATTTAGACTGACATTTTTTTCCAGCACAAGTATTTTAGTTTTATGATGATGTCCAAATCATGTTGGGAATTAATTACCCCCTTTTCAAGTGGATCTCCAGCTGATTGCAGGTATACTTTGTTGAATTGAATGACCTAAAATGGGTTCGAATTTTAAGAAAGTTGTTAATGATTGAATGCATTACTTGACCCCCTAATTTTGTAAATTGTATAAACATAATTCCATCCTGTTTTCTTCCCACTGGTTGGGTCAGTTATTTTGAGTCATCAACTATTGTTCTATCTTTAGTAGTTTTGAAAATAGCAGTGTTGGGCAAACAGGGCACAGCCAATGTTCAGCCAACAAGTACAGAAAATGTTGGGGCAGTGTCCAAAATATGTTTACGGGAAATTTAAAGGTTATGGCATTTGCGAACTTGTAGAAAAAACAGCAGTTGCACCAAAAATAATTTTAAATAACCCTAGCATAAGGAAATACACTAAATTAAGAGCACAAGGTCAATTTAGGTAGGCCAAGTCAAAGTTTAAGGCAGAATGGGGGTGGAAATAATTGAACTCTTTTTATCATTTTAATGTTTTTTCAATTAAAATAATTTGTATATTCAAATTCAGTGTTGCTTTTGTGACGGACCTTTTTCCACTGATAGATTCTGCTCTTTTTAAATGGTACGAGCGAGTTTTCACTCGTATTAATAGTGAGTGGGTAGGTCACTAATTTTATTGGCCCAGGATGACTAGACTAATATAACATCTATTTAATGTCCTCACTAGTCTCTTATAAAGACTCACAGTTTTGAGGATCTTTTGTCTTTGTACTTCTTGGACTTGCATCCGTAAATTTCCCCTTGACAAGAATGCAAATATACTCATGAACTCGATGTTGCAGGTTTGCACCTGTTGAAGACTTGAAGTATCCAAATTAGGTGAAGAGTTGCAACTAGATGATGAAATTGCACAGTCGCGAAATAATTAAATTTAGAAATAATTAGAATCACCACTGTTGAGGTTAAATATAGAGTTGAGGATTTATTCCACATGTAAAATTAAGCGAAATAAGTTGGTTTACAACAAAACACTTAGAAAAATAGTAACTTGAAAATAATGCAAAGAATCTAGCCAAAACACAAAAACACGTCTCTATTTATACCCTGAGAATCCAGAAGTTGGATTCTCAATGTACGTTTCTCTGATTGGACAAAATAAAGTTTGGGCCCAAATAGACAAATCAATTGATTGGTCTCTTTGGCCGAAACAATGACTCCTGGCCCTCTTAATAGGGTAAACAAAAAATAAACAACTTAATTAAAAAGTAATAAAATCCACTCAATTGGAAGTTGAGAACATTGGTCTGAGGGGAGAATGATAAGGTCAAGTTAAAAATAGAATCTGGATCAATCGATACTTATGAGTACTGAGTGGCCCAGAAGCTACAACAAAATACAGGATGCAAGCAAAGTTTAGACCCAAACTAAAAACGGCACTAATTAAATAAAAAGAGAGGCGGCCCCAAAACTTCTCACTCCCCCGACTAATAGGGAAGTACACCTACTTCACAAGAGCTTAAAACTTTAAAACTCAAAACCCCCCCTCAGGATCTTAATTATCTAAAACCTAGGGTGTGGGGTAACAATAATATCACAATCATCGAAAAATGCTTTAAAAATAAATTTTGATTAAATATCACAGGTTTCAGGGTAATACAATTTCTAGAAAAACAAAAACCAATTAATATACACAACTAGAAATTTATGAAAATAAACATGCTACTGGCCCAGCGACGATTCTTCTTCAGACGTCTGTGGACTCACTGGTTGCCAACACCTGGCAACTCTGGACTTGTTCCGGGCTCGGTTAGTGCTGGGTCAGTGACGTTGTCTTCTGCTCGACCTCAGGATGGTCATCGCTGGTCGAGGTGTCCAGGTCTCTTGGTCCTGGCGGAGGTCTTTGGCATTGAGATGATTCCATAATCCTCGGGTGATGCTTCTCTCCAAGCCTCCTGGCTCTGACGTGTTTTGATGTGACCTTCCGGCTCGGGATCACCGCAACTTGATGTCAATGGTACATTCAGTTGCGACATAAGGTCTTGCAACTCGTTTTCCACATCTAGAATCCTCCTCTCACTGGAATTTTCTCTTATGTCTCGATGCTGACGACAGCATCACTGCTGGGACAGTTTTTCTTGGCAATGGCGTTGTCTTCTTTGGCATCTTCATCTCCTGATTCAGGGCTCTTTAAGTTTTTTGTTGTCTGGGTCTGGTTTACTTTTCGGGGACGACGGGGTATTCCTGCCTGAAGGCTTCTCTGAAATGGTGGTGTCTCCATTCTTCGTTTCTTCTTCCTTTTTAGAAATAAACTTTTGGTCACTTGACAACTTAGAAATTCGTGAAACTCTTCTTAAAACTTTTGGCATCAAAAATGGTGGATGCTTCACCACATGGTTCTAAGGGGTTGCCAAGTCTTAGTTCCGGGTAAAACGATACGGAGCTAATGACCCATTCCTCTCTTTTTTATCTCTTTTCTTTATTTCTCCCATCAGACGGTGTTGCGAAATGCGATAAATTTGAATTTCTTTGTCGTCTGGTGTCTTTTTTGAGTTTCTAATTTTGTTGTTTTAATGCCACATTTCTCTCATCTTGGTGGTAAATTAGCATCTGCATAATTTTTCTTAGTTCCACCACGTGTTTGCACACAGGAATCCGATTGAACTGTTTCTTTAGGTGCAGTTTTCTTCGGTCTCCCTCATTTTCTTTTTGGCTGCTCCGGTGGTGTCTCCGGAGTCTCTCTTCTCTTTCAGGTTCAACTTCGTCTTGATGACACTCTTAACTGGCATCAGGAGTGGCTTCTTCACGATGGACTTCTGGATCGTTTTCCTCGGGTAGGTCATCGTCTGCTTCGATACCATCGTCATCAGTGTCGGATCCTTCGGCGCTGGCATCTTTTTTGACATCGTTAGGTAAGTTCGGCTGAGGGTCCCTTAGGTCTTTGGCCTCGTAGTAGGGTCTCATTTGTTGAACTTTAACAGTATCTCTCATAGTCAAACCAGATCGAGTAACATACTTGATCTCGAAGACCATATCAGTTAGTTTCTTGGCGACAAGGCATTGTTCATTATATGGCCAGATAAGTGTCTGAGCCATACCTGGCTTTGGCACACGATCTCTTATGAACACTTTCTCACCCGGCTTGTAGTCCGGAATCGTACGATGTTTCTGATCTTAGTTTCTTTTCTGCATCTCTTGGGCAGCTTCAATATTTCTCTTAGCAGCATCCAAAGCCGGATTGGACTGCTCTGCTTCCTTTGTTGCGGGCGGTAGCACGATAAGAGCATGTGGTATCATGTTGTCAAGCGTGGTCCTGGGCTCGCGCCGAACATCAGTTCATAAGGTGAAAATTTCGTCGAGTTATGTTCTACAAGATTGTAGGCCATAACAGTATCCCCTAACTTCTTCCAATCAGCCTGTTGCTGAAGGACATCCAAATGATGTTTCACAACCTTCATGATGGTGTGATTTGTTCTTTCTGCCAACCCATGAGTTTGTGGATGATAGGCTGTCATTGCGGCGTGCTGGATTGCATAAGTTTTAAAAAACGCTTCAGTTTCGTTACTCAAAAATTGGGGTCCTCGATCAGTAATGATCTTCTGAGGAACACCAAACTCGTTAACAATCTCATCCTTGACGAAGGCAATTGCTGCCTGAGCGGTTGCTCTTGCCACTGCTTTGGCGATGCAATGCTTCGGAAGAGGACCAACATAGCCCAACACCCCAACACTTTGTCGGATTTCCCACAATGATTGGCTGAAACAATCCAGGTACTTTTTGATGCGACCGTTTGGTTCTTTGACAGTTGTGGCATGACCTGACGTAGTCTGCGACATCGGCTTTCATTGTCTTCCAGTAGAATCTCTTCTGGATTCTCTTCATAGTTTTAGTGAATCCGAAATGTCTGGCCTCAGGCACATCGTGGAGCATCTCTAGAATTCCAATTCTCAGCTGTTGTGTTTACCTTTCTTGTAAACTACTTCCTAATCATATGGTTGTAGCTTCATTTGCCATTTACCCAATTGGCCATCAAGATTCTGTGCTGTTTTTAGGTAACAGAGCCTTATGATCGGTAAATATCTTGAACGTCTTGAATATCTTGAGTCTTTAACCTCGATAGTTTGCAAGGTCCTTGAACATATTATATATTCCTCCTCAATGAATTTTCTTATGGAAAACAATCTTTTGTGTGATAACCAGCATGGGTTTCTTAGGGGGTGTTCATGTGAAACCCAGCTTATTTTAGTTGATGACCTTCAGAAAATTTTAGACAAAGGCAGTCAGATAGATTTGGTTTTTCTTGATCTCTGCAAGGCATTTGACACAGTTTCTCACTCAAAACTAATGACAAAAATTAGTGGGTATGGATTGGGTGAAGAGGTGTATAAATGGGTGCATTCTTTTTTGAGTGATAGGAAACAAAAGGTTATTGCAGGTGGGTCTGAATCTGACTGGATAGGGGTTACATCAGGGGTTCCTCAGGGTAGTGTGTTGGGTCCACTTCTGTTTCTTTTATATATCAATGACCTCAGCAGTCAAGTTAGCAGCAATTGCCGGCTATTTGCAGATGATACAATAATTTATCGTGAGGTTACCTCTGACAATGATTGCCATATTATTGATAGTGACTTGAAAGCAATAGAGGCATGGTGTTCTAAATGGCAACTTCAACTTAATAAGGGAAAATGTTATGTAATGAGGATAGCTAGGGGAAGGAATCCAATAATAATTCCATATAGAATAGGGGCCATTCCACTTAATAACGTAGATTCTTATAAATATTTGGGGGTAACGATTACAGCTAAACTTTCTTGGAAGCTGCATGTCGAACAGATTATTTCCAAGTCTATGCAGATGCTTAGGTTTAGTCAACGTGTTCTAAGGTGTCCCAGGGAGGTAAAATGTATAGCATATCAATCATTAGTACGTCCCCATCTAGAATACTGCAGCTCCGTGTGGAATCCACACACTGAAAACTTAGCTCACTCTATGGAAATGGTCCAACGCAGGGCTGCTAGGTTTCTTTGTGGTAAATATGGATATGCCGGCAGTAACTAAAATGCTTTCAGAGCTTGGTTGGGATAGTTTACTTGCAAGACGTTCAGATTTTAGTCTTAATATCTTTAATCGAATGCTTGAAGGCTCTTGCCCTAAACCTACTTCAAGTAAACTTTGCAGGGCATTATATTTGGGTAGGGGTGACCACTCTAACAAAGTTGGAGAGATTTTTGCACGAACAGATTCTTATTACTGGTCATTTATCCCTAGGGCAATTCGACAATGGAACTCGCTTGCAGCATTAAAAAATATTGAAATTGTTGTTGGGTTTATATCTTCAAGGAGGCCAAGATGGCCTCCATATCATCATCATCTCCTTTGTTCTTTGCAGGGCATTCTGCCCTGCAGACACCTATTTCTAGACCTATTTCTATTATACACTGTACTATTATATATTGGTGTCACGTCTTCGTCGGTTCAGCAAGAAGTCACTGGACAGTCCGGACAGTCGCTACCCAGGGACCACGTGGA
Organism: Brachycybe producta; assembly: GCA_036925085.1. Taxonomy (NCBI): domain Eukaryota; kingdom Metazoa; phylum Arthropoda; class Diplopoda; order Playtdesmida; family Andrognathidae; genus Brachycybe; species Brachycybe producta. The sequence continues at coordinate 4,122,975 of JAUPFP010000019.1, forward strand.
GGCAAGTGGCAGGCAGCATTGCGATCCCGGCCTCTAATGGAGGCAGGATCTGGTATGACAGGGAAGTATTACCAGGGGTGACTTGACAGGCCCAGTCGGGTTGTTACATTTGGTGGAGGAGCTGGGCAGCGATACTGCTGTCTCCTGTATGGTTGAAAGACCGTGAAAACTGTTCAGACACTGCCGGGCATGGACTTTGTCCACGGGACAGTGGTGAACAGTTTTGCCTGTTGGTTACCATCAGTTTACCGTGGGGCACAGATAGTTGTCCGTGGGTTACGGTCAAGGTTTATCGTTAGTAAACCGGTAGCACAGTGGTTGACCATGCGGGACCGGTTGAACACGGTAAAAGGTTGTTTCACCATTAGTAGATGGTAGATTACGGATTGTTGTCCGTATATCTCCGGTCAAAGACGGTGAAAGATACTAACCGTACGGGTACTGTGGGACACGGGACAGTTGTCCATGAGACTACGGTTGGGTACGGTTCTACCATGGTTTGATGCAAACCGGTTGGGGTTGCTGTCGACGGGAACGGACACAGTGGCTCCGAGGAGGAAGGTGCCGTGGGTGGTGTTCCTGCGGACCGACCTCCGCTCGAAGACCGTGGTGGCGTTCCTGCGGACTGACCTCCGCTCGAAGACCATGGTGGCGTTCCTGCGGACCGACCTCCGCTCGAAGACCGTGGTGGCAATGTCTCCGACAGAGCACCTTTGGATGTTGTTAAAGAGGTTGTGGGAACCCCGCAGAGACAGGCACGTGGCCATTGGCCATTGCCTTAGTCTTCACCGCCACTGGTCCGGTTGGATGCGGTGGAGTGTCTGGTAGTCCACAGGACACAATGTTATGGTTGACATTGATGTCCGAGGAGCAACTTCTGGGGGTTGCCAGGGGGATAATGTCCTGAAGTTGCAGGGGCATCTGCCCCAGGGGATCCAAGAGATCTGGGAAGAGCAACCGTGGTTCTCACCATCACCTGTGCACCCTAGAGGTGTGCAGAAAGAGGTGCCGCCAGTTTCGGCCGTTTCACACCATCCCTCCGGGGTATGGTTGTGGAGTTCCTTTGCCTGTTCAGTGGCCAAGGGTCCACCTGGTGGAACCCACGGAAGCTGAGCTGCATGCTTTCACTTCGGGGAACCAAAGCGGGGTACCACAGAGGGTAAATACCACACCATGGACGACTGCTCCAGCCATCCCGTCTTAGGTTCAGGCGTTTGAGTTCTTTAACCCAGTAGACTCGTTCATCCGGTATGATAGATGGGAGGACATGACTCCTTTCTTCTAACAGTTCGAAGCGAAGGCTCGGCCTCAGCGCTGGACAGATGTGGCCAAGTGCAGTTGCTTAACGTATCTGCTAGATTGCCCGACTGAAGAATACTACGCCAGTTTGGTGGAGTTTGAGCCGGACATGATCTGGCCGGAGCTAAAGGAGGCCATGTTCCAGCATTTGGGCTTCTGGTGGATATCGTAAGCTGGAAGATTTACTTCCAGGAAGACATCTGGAGCGCACATCCAGATGGTCTTCGTGCCGTAGCAGTGTCTTTGCAGTGTACTTCACAAGAAGTACAACGGAAGAGATGCCTGCAGACCCTGAAAAGGTGGATGGGTGGTTGGTCGACATTGTCGCCTGAACTCGCCGAGACTTGTTCTCCAATTTGGGGTGGGGACATTTGTTCCCTGTGACAGTTGGAGAATGTATGGCTATCGGCTCATGAGAGGAAAGTAGTTCCTGTGAGTGATAGAGCATGCTGGCCCTGGACAGCTGCTTCTCATAGAGCCCCATCGGAAAGCCTTGGGAAGTCGTGGTCTGTTGGCAGTGGCAGGTATTGCCGAGACCACAGACTAAGGCACTTACGAGATCTGGCTTGAGATTGTTGCTGATGTTGCCCTTGCCCGAGAATCGGGATGGTGTCGTGACAGCTTAAGCTGTGGAGGCAGCCATTGAGGGGAGACCCAACTCAAGGAGACGGCGGACAGAGGGGCTTTTGTCTTAGTTGAAAGGGGCGACTGGTAAGTCGCTGGGTCCTCAACGTGGAAGTAAAACCCACTCTTGAAGAGCGCCTTAAAATCAGACCCAGTTGAAGCCTGATGAGGCGGCACAGCTTTGGGAGTTCTTGCTGGAACGCCATGATCATTTCGCATTCGATTAAATAGAGCTGGGAGAAACCCTGCTCGTCGAACATATGATTGATATCGCAGGTAACCTCTGGTGCAGGAGGAACCACTCCAGCGGCACGAGCAATTGAGAGAAGAGGTAGCGAAGATGTTGGATGCAGGGGTAATCCAACCTTTGCGTAGTCCTTATGCAAGCCCTATCTTACTTGTTCGCAAGAAGAACGGTGGCTTTTGTTTTTGTGTGGACTACCAGAGTCTGAACGCCCAACCTAAGGCAGACCAGTATCCGTTACCTCGCATAGATGATGCCCTCTATTTGCTTGCCGGATTGAACTATTTTGCAACTGTGTACCTTTTTAGTGGGTACTGGCAGGTCGGGATGGTGGACATTGAGAAGACAGCATTCATTTGCTCTCAAGGTCTTTTTGAGTTTTGGAAAATGCCTTTCGGACTCTGCAATACTCCTGCCACTATGCAAAGCGTTAGACCTCTTGGACAGGGTATCCACTGTACTTGGACAGGGGCAGGGGCTGAGCTGAAATTCTAGCCGAAGAAATGTTTCTTCGGGTTTGACATGGTCAAATATCTCGGTCACATTGTTAGTGCCGAGGGAGTTGCTCCGGACCCGGGTCTCGTGAGAGCAGTAGAAGAGTGTGATGTCCCTACAACAGTGACCGCCATCCGAAGTTTTCTGACTGGCCGGCTACTACCGTAGGTTCATGAAGAACTTCGCTTAGGTTGCAAGGCCACTGCACGATCTGACTATTAAGGATGCATCCTTTGACTGGCCCGAGCAGTGTGGTCTAGCATTCGAGTGGTTAAAGGCATTTTTAACCGAATCACCGGTGCTCACCATGTATGATCCACGTGGTTAGGTGTTAATTCACACCGTTGCGAGTGGGTACGGTCTAGGTGTTGTAGTATACCAGAAGCGTAGGCCAGAACCCGAGCAGCCTTGTCCTCGGGTTCTGGCCAACACTAGCTGCCTCATGAAGGGACCGGAGACGGTATTCTGTCACCGAGCAGGAGTGGTTGGCGATAATGTTTGCCGTGAATAAATTCTGACATTACATCTTTAACCGGGACTTTGTGATTGTAACTGATTACCATGTGCTTGCCATTTGCAGGCTGCTAAGAACCTGCAAGACAGGTTGGGGCATTGGCAAATGCAGTTGCAAGAGTACCGTTATAAGATTCAATTCGGAAAGTGCGGGACCGGTTTAATGTTGATAACTTGAAGCCGTATGTTTTCACGTGTAGAGTTCGTGAGGAAGATTGCCTAGGAGGCTCTGACACCTTTTCGAACTCCAAAGGGACCAGTGATGCCAAGTTCAAGGCTGATAGGATGGGGAGGATGGTGATGTTGCTCCAGGACCGTCCAGTCAGCCTGTCTTGGCTAATAAGTCTACTGACTGAAGCAGAAAGAGCGCCTCAGCCACGGTATAACCTTCGTCCGAGGAAACCGAAGGCTTTTGAGGTGTTGCAGGCTTCATCTGAGGCACCGGTGAGCACCAGGAAGCACCAGGGACTTTATGAGCCCTTGCCCTGGTGGGAGAGATCAGGCCGATCCCTGGAATGGGATGATGGCCTGATCCGGAAAAATTTACGATACCCAGTGACCCCTGGACGGGACTTGCCTGTCTGTCATGGTGGTCGTTTGTGGAGAATTTGGTGGAGAAATTCAGAAAACCCAGTCGCAAACTTACTATTTTGTCTGCAGGAGTAAATTCAACCCGTGATCTCTCTTCAATCTTCTCCTAAAGAGGGTGAAATTAGCAGCTAATCGCCATCTTGTTCGAAAATATAAACAAAAACGGCTGCCTGCCGCTATTTTTCATTCAAAAAGGGTATTTCACCAGAGAAAAAGATTAAAAGACTTGAAATCACTGGATGCCAGAAGAAAAAACGTAAGTCTCTATAGGGGATTCTTCTTTTTTTGCCTGTTGGCAGTTTTATTAAACTAAATGGGTATGTCAAACGGTCATTGACCGCTTGTGCACATGGTTTCGGTGGAGGCACTGCCGTTATTTTGTTAATGATGGCGCTACCGCTTGGGGGGACCACCCATGTCACGGTTTTGACCGACCGAGCACCGTGGCACTTGGTGAAGACCAGGTTCTACGGGTTGTTTGGACGGGCAGAATGTGATTTTGGATGGTTTTGACTGTGAAAACACCTTTAGGGATGGTTATGACCGTGGACCACGGAGTTTGAACAGTCAGAAAGTGATTTCACACGGTGAAAGTCCGTGTGAATCACTTCCCTCGGTATTTAACCTGATTATAAGGGGGATGGCCGGTGGAAAAAGGTTTTTGGCCGGTTCTGATCGTGGGAAGGGCCGTGAACACGGTTTTTACTGTGTTTCACGGTGGTTCCACGGTTGGAACGCAATTTCGCACGGTGAAAACCCGTAAAAATTGTTTTCCATCGTAATGAAACATAAATTGACTTTTGGTTTATTTCAGGTAGCCACGGCGGAGCAGGAAGATATCGGCGGTGGGAGCCTCAGTTCCTTACATCCTGGTGATGCAGGACTGTTATAGTTGGATCCTGCGCGCTCCCTGGAGTCTTATCGGGCAGGCCATAATGGACCTGGCCGACGGTGGACCTTTGGGTCTACTGTTGGCAGGGGACACTGTGTTCGCTCAGGCATCCCCACAGACTCCACTGTATTTTGGATCCGTGTGGGGACGGTTGATACCAAGCATGTTGGAATGTTGGAGTTGAATCCTGCGTTTCTCCCAGGACTTATCGAGCAGGCCATAGCGGACCTGGCCGACGGTGGACCTTTGGGTCTATTGTTGGCAGGGGACACTGTGTTCGCTCCAGCATCCCCACGGACTCCACTGTATTTTGAATCTATGTGGGGACAGTTGATACCAATTCCCACCATGGGGTCACCGAGGGCAACTATTCAGTTGGGGCCATTGTGATTCCTACGGTTGGGGAGGCAGTAAGCTCGAGTATGCCTTTCGGAGAGGTTGCCACCGGTGTTGAGGCTGCCTCAATGGCGAAATGCGATGTTCTGGCGGACCGAAGTTAGGTTATCTTTAGCTCTTGCCTGTGACCCCACTGTAATATCTGACAGGTCTGCCACAATTGTAGCCTCTGCTATACTGCAAGATATTGGCTATATTAACCCAGAGGATAAAACATTTGTTGTGGACCGTTCGAAGATTAGTCGCGAAAAAAGCTGTTGCCATCATGCAGGCTTTACTTCTATGGAAGAAAAGATAAAACCATGTCACTAGAAAAGAAAGGAGTGAAGTACCATCGAAGATTCCAGGTCGAAGAACATTATGTTCTTGTATTAGAACCAGGAAGTAATTATTTTGGGCATGTAACATGTGATTCTGGATCAGCTGAAATCAAAAACTGCCATAATAAATTATTTACATGATAAATCAGTTAACCAGTCTCATTTATCAGCCATTGGCTGTGATGGCACTGTTGTGAACACTGGTTCAAAGGGAGGATTCATTCACCTTTTGAAAATTGAATTAAAAAACCTTTGCAGTGGTTTATCTGTCCGATTCATGCAAATGAACTCCCCCGCGACATTTGCTACTGCATTTAGATGGTCAGACTACTGGACCACACTGCTTTTCAGGTTGGCCAACAGTTATCCAGGTCAACTAAACCACTTAAGATGACTCAACTGCGAACAGAATTTTATGCTTATATGTTGCAATAGAAAAGCCAAATGAAAATATAAAACTCTGGCAATTTGTGTAGTAAAAGTGTACGCACAAATGTGGTTTGAGATTAAAACTAAACCTTCATGTACAGAAGGAGCAAAACAGCTCCACTCAACCGTAACATTTAGCCGGTATCTAAGTGAAGATTTAAAAAAGGTGGTAGATCTTGTAATTCAAAGAAATGGATATTTTGGACATCCTGAAAATGTTTTGACAAGTATGCTAGCTGACAACAGAAAAACAATTCGGGAGCTGGCCTATTCCATTACAAAAATCGAAAAAAGTCTTTTTTCATACATTTTCACTCTACCCTAACGTTCACGTCAACACCTCTTGGAGTTGCTGGGAGAACCTTGCGGTTATTCCGTTGCTTATCATTATTTATTGTATATTGTGACAATAAATTTTCAAAAATTTTAGTTGATTCAAAATTGTTTGTACAATTGAAATACGATATGGCTTCGTGTTTTTCAAAACACTCTTCAAGGGCAAAACGAGGTAGCAAGTTTTGTAAACTACCCCGCACCTCTACCATATATTGTGACGGACCTTTTTCCACTGATAGAATCTGCTCTTTTTAAATGGTACGAGCGAGTTTTCACTCGTATTAATAGTGAGTGGCTAGGTCACTAATCCTATCGGACCAAAAGGATTAGACCAATATAACGTATATTTAATGTTCTCACTAGTCTCTTATAAAGACTTACAGTTTTGAGGATCTTTTTTCTCTGTACTTCTCGGACTTGTGTCCGTAAATTTACCCTTGAAAAGAATGTGAATATACTCACGAACTTGATGTTGCAGGTTTGCACCTGTTGAAGACTTGAAGTATCCAAATTAGTGAAGAGCTGCAACTAGAGGATGAAATTGCACAGTCACGAAATATTTAAGTTTAGAAATAATTAGAATCACCACTGTTGCGGTTAAATATAGAATTGAGGATTTATTCCACATGTAAAAATAAGCGAATTGATAACTTAGTTTACAACACAACAGTATAAGAGGGGAGAACGATAAGGTCAAGTTAAAAATAGCATCTGGGTCAATCGGTACATATCAGTACCGAGTCGCCCAGAAGCTACAACAAATTATAGGATGCAAACAAAGTTTAGACCCAAAATAAAAGCGTCTCACTTTTACTTATGTTTATTACTGTGAATCTGCGAAATCAGAAAACAGCATAGAGCTGCGAGATTTGTTAAAGGTAAATAGA